>KK120629.1:321378-372435 GCA_000611955.2 Stegodyphus mimosarum
TTAACGTTCCAAAATTTGGAATTTCTTTTATTATCTATTTCATATTTTGTAAAACTTTGAGAAATTTTTGAGTAACAAACTCAATGATAAGCCAACAATAGCAACACTATATGGGAAAAAAAAGCGCGACATTGTGTATTGAAAATTCTAAAGATATACTCATTTTAAAATTGTTTTCCGATATTGCTGTTGAATTGAATTTTATGGTTTAATTGCGAAGAATATGATATTTAATAAAACACACGAAACGTTAAAAAAGTCCCTTCGAACGTAATGTAAAATCTGAAAGCTTTCAGATTTTTTTAAAATTTATTATTATATTTATTACATATTATAATTATATTTATAAATCTTTGGTATTATAAATTTTGATAGTGAAGGTAATTTCTTTTGAATAGTTTAGTGAATTCTGAGTAAAGTTATTTCATCATTAAAGTGAAAGAATTAATTTAAAACATATAGTCCATCAGCGTGTGTTCACATTCCAATGTATGTTCCATCTCTAACTTCTTTTTTTTTTTTTTTCGGTTTCGCTTCCACCTTTCCTTCCTGCTTTCATTCTTTTATTAGCTTCTCTTGAGTGATTGTAAGCGAATGTAAGCGAACTGTCTTAGCCTCATAAGATCCTGTAAGCTACGTCAGTTTTGTCTTTCTGCTTCTAGCCTAAAATTTCTTCTGTTGTATTTTAAAATAGTCAGTAACAAAAATATTTCTATTAAGACCCACTGATGTTATCTTTTCATTGTTTCATTGCCAGAAACCTTCTTCCTTCGATATTAGGAATAAGTATTTTTTTAAATCCAGCTATGATTTAACATTCAGTTTTCATCTTCGTTGTAAGTCTTAGAACGTTGTTCCCCAACCCCCGGTCAGCGGACCGGTATCGGTCCGTGGATCAAATGGTACCGGGCCTCGGACCGCCCATTTCATTGAAACTGAATTTAAATTCCTAGGTTTATACTCCAAATTAAAAACATCTGTGTTTCATTAAAATTAAATTAGACATAAGCAACACATTAAATTAAAACTGGACATAAGCAATGCACTTCAGGTGTCATTGTCTCCGATTACCCCCCTTATGGAATCCTCTCATTGCAAAGAAAGAAGCTTAGGGTTCTCATTGATTTAATGTTCTGGTAAGTTAAAATGCTAAATCACTTTATATTTATTTTTTGGTGTAACTGTATTTTATTTTGAAGGCATGTATAAAAACAATTAAATTAAAATTAATAAATCAAAATAATCTAAAATATAAACAATCAACGTTCCCCCCCAGCGGGCCGCGGTAAAATTATCAAATGTTGACCAGTCCGCGGTGATAAAAAGGTTGGCTAGCACTGTTTTAGAATAAGATCCACTGCAACAAAAAGCAAAAATTTTTTCCAGGGAACCAACCCCAAATCAAATGTTACTCTCAGAAAATTCCTAATTTTAAATTCATGCCATTGAATATGGTTGTTTAACCCACAAGGTTAATTAATTGAATCACATTTCAGGTCGGATTAATCTTAGTTGAATAAGATAAAATAAAATGGCCTAGACCAATGTTCTCAAATTGGCGGCCCTCAAATTCGAGGGGCGCATGCGTCCCTTGAATGAATTTTCCGCAAATTAATGATCATTGTTATGATATTAATTACTATGGCAAGAATTTAAAGAAAGATTTAAGATTTTAATGATTTTGAGTCGAATTATGCATACTTTTAGTTAGCATTAAAAACGAACGTCCTAGAAAATCAACAGACGGAGTTGATTAATTTACACTGCGATGTAAATCATATACAAAAATTGGAAGATTTAGATTTAATTAACCTTTTTTACTTCCTTGTACGAAGTAAACGAATTATTGTAATCGCGAAAAATTTCGGGTATCATATTTCAATGAAAATATCCATTTTGACCGCTCTTGAATCCATTTGAACGATTTTTTTTTGCTTCATATATCTGTTCACACGGACAGAATAAAACTCTTTCTTCCAAAATGGATTTAAAATGCATTCAGAACAAATTCTTTCGTGACCGTCCGTAAGTACATACATATGTATCTCACATAACTAAGAAAATGAGTAGCTGTAGAGCATTGAAATTTGGCTATGGGACTGCTATAACATCTAGTTATGCACCTCGCTTTTTCGTTACAATGGCCACATCAAACGTATGTGTATATATATATGTATTTCATAACTAAAAAACAATTTTTTTTTAAAAACACAATACAACCATGCCCAGTCTTCCCGCACATTAAGCTGCTGAAAAATTATCAGTAAAGATATAAGGTAAAAAATTTAGAACCAGTTTTTCACAAAGACCAAAAATTGAAATATTCTCACCTGTTACCCGGCTCGGCGAACTCAGTTTTTCTTATTTATATATGTTGGTAAATTGTGCATTTTTTGCTTTAAAAGTTATTGAATTGTATTTTCTTATGTTCCGGTTAAGGATTTTTTTGTCTTTTCAGCATGCAATGCTTTTAGAATTATCAACAATTTAGAGGTTGCTAGTTCTAATGTGGCGGCTATTTGTTTACACTTGAAGCTCTTGTAGCAATTGTAGCAATCTTGCTTTTAAGCAAGAAGAAAGGAGATGAGGACTCTGGTAAACGCCGTTTCCTCCAGTCCGTGAGGCATGGACACTTGAAGCTCTTAGTAGTGTAATGAATTAAGTTAGTTGGTGCACCAACTTCAAAGTATTTCTGCCCAGTGGACCTAGAAGTTAACTGTAAATATTTGTGCATAGAAAATGTCGTCCTTCTGCTCGTTGGTTGAATTGCTTATTTTGGCCTAGAAACTCGATAATTTTAATTCCAAGAACTGTTTTTCTATAGCTATTTTTAACTGCATTTGGTGTTTCAGGTTTTTCTGTATTTTAGAATTCGTAATGAAGATGTTTTGAATTTTTATGCATTTTTGCCTTGAGGAGTGAGAACTGAATTGATTAAATGAGACATATATCTCTTATGAGATTCGAAGAAATAAGTTTGAATGAAATGCAATGAAAAATCTGTATGATTTAATGGCCGTACAAGGAAGTCATGTGGTGTTCACATCAGATATTTCGTTCTTGTCAAAAGAAAACTACACTCAGTTACGAATTTTATCAATAACAATAATCACTTTGTTTGAGAATATATTTTTATATAAACAACTTTTTTCTGTAATTGAAAATTAATTAGTGTAAGAAAAGAACTAGACTGACCCATGGACATCTACAATTCGTGGGAAAGATAGTTGTCTAATAGTTTTTCTCCAAGATTACAAACTTTATCAAAATTAAAACTCCCTGAGCTGTGGTATTTAAAATTCTAGTAAAACGTTTGTAATTATTTACATACAAATATATGTATTTTTTCTGTATGCTTTAAAAAGAAAAATTCAATATATAAAAAAAGACAATATTTTGTCTTTATTTATTCTCAAGTTTTGTCACACTTGTATAGTTTTCGTAATTTGTGCAGTTAAATTAAAAAGTAAGTTATTTAATACTTAATTCAACGTATTATAAAGTATAGTAAAAGTCAGTCTGAAAACTTAATAGTCAGCTATCATTATATTTGAATTACAAAATGTAACCAACAGAAATTTCTTGCAGCCACCGGTTAGATTTCAGATAGAAAATAAATATTAATTGTAATTTCTTTCTTTGCACCATTATACCGTTATTAATTTACCGTTAAAATATAATGTAAATTATACATTATATAATTTACTGTTATGTGTTATTATTCTCGTAATTATATAATTCACTGTTTATGTATATTTTGATAAAAATTTAATAAATAAAATTTTAAACTTAGTTAAAAAATTTGTTTTAATAAAAAAGAAACTTTCTAATATTTTGGTTAAAATGAATAAATCGGCCCATCATCTGCTTTAGGTCATGTGTATGAATTTGAGCTGGAAACTGGTGACATAGACTATAGTAAATTCGACCTCTTTTTTTTTTTAATCTACATTTTTTTTCTCCTTCTTACTTTCTTGCACGAAGTAAAGGAAGTAAAAAAGAGTAAGTAAGTTTTATAAAGTAGAGTAAGCTTTGTTATCACGAAAAATTCTGGGTATCATATTTCAACGAAAATATTCATTTTGACAGCTATCGAATGAAATTTAACGATGTTTTTGCGTGACATCTATACATAAAGACAGAAGAAAAGACTCTTTCATCAAACTAATTATTAAACTAATTTAAAATGGATTCAGAAGAGATTTTTTCATGGCGTCTGTACCTACGTATGTATGTATGTATGTATCTCGCATAACTCAAAAACGAGTAGCCTCAGAACGTTGAAATTTTGTATATAGTACTTTTATAACATGTAGATGTGCACCTCCTATTTTGGTTGCAATCGCCCGCACTAGAAATATATAAATACATGCATATATATATACACTTTATTACTCGCTCCGTGAGCTTAGTTTCTTTTTATTCTTATATGTTGGTAAATTGCGCATTTTTTGCTTTAAAAATGGTTGAATTATGTTGTTCTTATCTTCAGATTAAGATTTATATGCTTTTAGTTAATCTGCATGTAATATTTGTAGAACTATCAACAATTTAAAAGTTGTTTAAGTGCGGCTAAGCCTAAGTTTTCTTACTATAGCAGCTATATTTGTTTGCATTTGAAATTTAGCATAATAGCGAAATTCTTTCTGCACTTTCAGTGTCTTTTTGCAGAGTGAGACCGAAAGGAAATAGATTTAATTCAATTCAATATAGTTAAATGAAATCCAAGAAAAAATGTGTATAATTTAATATTCCGTACAAGGAAGTCATGTGGTGTAGACATCAGATTTTCTATTTCAACAACTCGTTCACTTTCTTTTCAAATTTACTTCGTCAGAATCGCGTTGACCTTAAAAGCAGGAGCTTGGACATCTTAAGCAATATTGCTTATTCTTTTCAAAATTTCTAGAAATTTTAGTCTTTCTTGCGGAAGAGACTTTAGATTTTCTACTGCACATCAAAGTCTCTGTTTTTTTTTTTTTTTTTTTTATGTATGTGTTGTTTATATATTGGAGTTTTTTTTTATTCGTCTACATTGCTATTGTTCTATTCTGAAAGTGTTTCTAATTCATAGCTAACAACCTTGAAATATGAAAAAACGGGAAATTCTTGCGCAAAAACCGAATGCTTTCGGAAAGCTTTCCCCATTTCAAAAGAACTCTAAACTGACCTAAATTCAATTTATAATGCATGATTCAGGTTACTGAACTATTTATAATACAATTTTGATATAAAATATATTAATATTCAATTAGAGTTCCTAAACTTTAAACAATAATTAATTTCATTTTATAAGTTTCTTAAACGTAATCTCGAAATAAGGAAGAACGTTTTTAGATCTTTAAGTAATTTAAAATGCAATAAAAATAAATGTAATAATCGATGTACATAATACTGTGAGGATAAACTTAATACTATGTCATATAGTGATGTAAAACAAAATTAAATGCAATTATTAACTTATTGAAATTGGTTGAATCTTCGTAAAACGTTCTACAAATGTCTACAGTAGATTAAGGCAATTTAGATGAAGTTAAATTTAGTAAGGTACATTACTCTGAAAATCGCTGAGGGTAAAGAAACGAAATTTGTGCATTTTAAGTTTCATTAGTTCAATAAATTTCATTAAGTTTTGAGAAATGTTCTCCTTACTAAAGGTTAAAATATAAAAACCGAGAGAACTCGGTGATATGTCGGGAGATTGTGAGATGTAACGAAAAGCCGGAAGAGTTTGTGATATGAACTCATGTGTTATGAAAATTTGATCAAGAGGGAATTCTTTCTTTGTTCCATGGCTTGATAGTTTTTAATGTCAGTTATTTTCCATATTAGATGAAATTATCCTTGCTCTTACATAGCTTCGTGATAATACTTTGTTTCATTGATTAAGCTATCAAGGATTATTTCGTTTTCGTAAAACGGAGAGATATTCCAGGAAAGTGACTGAAGATGCGCAGATCGTTACACTAAAGTAATCTTTAGTATAACTATAATTATTTTTAAAGATTTTTAAATTAAAAATTAGATAAAACACCTGTAGCGCGTCTTGCAACCGAAAGCTTGAGCATTAGAATTTGGAATTAGGAATTCGGAGCTGATAACATACACGTAAATAATAAGGCAGGGATTCAGGAATTTCCAAGAAGCACGTTCGTATCAAAACTTTCAGCAAGAACAAAATGACCAATCAAAAATAATTAGAGGTTTTCACTGGAGCTAGAGTAATAGTTAAACAGAAGAAAATCGAAGTGGGAGGAGTATTTCTGACAAATTGTTCAATAGTGTATGTCGCAATGTATCGTTGGCGTCGACTATTTTCAAAACAGCAAGTACAGGTTTTCTATAGGCTTCACCTGGTCGCCAGCGAATAACGATGTTCAATAATAATCATTTTTCAGTCTTGCAGACCAATATAACAACTCTCGAGATAGAGTAGAAAACAGAAGACCGAAATGTGAGGAATATGACTGGCGAATTTTTGGTACTGGAAGTGGCAACATTTTTGCTAGGAAAAACAGAAGATTGAAGTGTGAGGAATATGGCTGGCGAATTTTCGATATTGCAGGTGATAACGCATTTCTAGCGCAGACAGTTTTTAAAACAGCATGTAGAGCTTTTCAGTAGGCTTGTGCTAGTGACCAGCGAACAACAACATTCGATAATAATCACTTTACTTTCTTACAAACTAATATAAACAGAAAAAACAAAAGAAAAAACTGCTGATCAGAAACATACGAGTATGGATGGCCAAGATGAGAACAGATTATTTGGATGGTTGCGAGTTTGCACCGTCCTTTTAACACATGCCAGTCGGGATCACCACTTTGCTGTGAAGAATCTTCTAGCTGTCTTCCAAAGTCTGAGAAAAGGACTAGTATGGCGAAGTTTTGCAGTTAAGATAGGGTTTTATTCAGATCTTAGAGGTATGTTCCTTTTTCGGCGTGCAGTTGGCTGTCAGTTCATTTTTATTGACGACAGCGCTTGTCCACATAGGGCTAATTTGGTGAATGATTATCTGGAAAGTGAGGATATTAATAGCATGAATTTGTCAACTAAATCTCCAAAGAGAAACCCTATAGAACATACGTTACACTAACTTTTTTGAAAGGCACCTGTAACTCGCCTACCATCTTTCAGAACCCTCCAGAACCTAAAGGCAGCTGGAAGAGTAGCACCGACTGCTACAGGAACTCATAAATTGTCTCATTTTCAGTATGAAGTCATTTTGTAAGAACTGCATGATTGTTAGAGGAAACCATATCTTATATTAATCTTTTTTTGAATGTAGGTTCGATCTTATAAGCTCTATTTTAGACCTTCTTTCGCCTATGTTGCAACGTTTCATCGTAAGAAGGCGCTTTTGTGCCGAAAGATAATATTCTACGTGTTTACGTTATGTAACAGCTGTTGTGCTGTTGCAGATTTGCTATATTATTGATGTATCTTGTTTACTGGGATATTTTTTATTAAAATATAAGAAGGAAAATGTACTCGCTAAAATTTGTTGTTACCAAAGATCAACATTAACAACAACCGTAGTAAAGTCGCCTTTCGTATTCAAACCATCAAGTGTTGAAATCTCCTTTTGAAATCGAAACAAGCCGACGAGCCTTACACACGATTATGCATGTGATTGGTGATATTTTGTATGAAAGATGTGTTTTTTTAATTATATTAACCTATATCCATACCAATTTCCTTTTAATATGTTCGTCAGTTCTGGAGAAAATCGACCAAATGTGGAAATTCTGTTAATTTTGAACACCTGTGTAGTATATCGATGTAATTCTTTTTTTTAAATATTAATTTCTTTCATTTATTAGTCCAAAGGGGCTTTGTCCCTGAATGACTATTGTTTGTATCTGAGAACATCTGTTCATTTCAATGGGCGCCTGAAGAGTCTCCTATCCCAATCTACGTTGCATTTATTTTTCGAACATTGACGTCGATGGTGAGGAATTGGCATAATAATGGCATGGAAGCAATGATGAACGTCGGAATATGAACTAATAGCATTAACTTTAAGGTTGTGAGGTCTATTCATTCATATCTTTTCTATTAATTCATCTTCTCATACTAAAGAAGCAGTAGAGGCCGATGGTGTAGTGAGTTAGGGTCAAGGCATTAGAGGTGTTAGAGACACCGTTTTGGTCGATAAGAGCGGGCGTCCTTCTGAGGCGGTGACGATGCTGAAACTGAACTGGAGGATAGCTGCACAGCTTGTAAGGACTATTGTTTATATCTGAGAACATCTGTTCATTTCAATGGGCAAGGACTATTGTTTTCGTTTTGCGATTTTGCTTCGGAAATATTAAAAGTCTGTATCACTTTTCAAGCTGTTGCCACAAAATATTGCAGCCCTGTATTATATTTAAAGAAATTAAATAATGAAGAATGTGTATAAATGTATGTATGTTTCTCGTGATAAAACGACGGTACCTAAAGCCATCGAATTTTGCATGCCGTAATCCTGCTGCGAATATGGGCATCTGGACGCCCAAATTTGAAATTTGGAATTTGTTTTCTTAACGATTTCATATTTTGTAAAACTTTAACGAATTTTTGATTAACAAACTCAAGGATTTCAAAGCGGGCAATGGCAACGTTGTACAGAAAAAACATTTTTATCTGCAGCGCGTGAGACTGTGTGTAGGAAATTCTAAAGATATGCTCAGTTTAAAATTATTTTGCGATATTGTTCTTTAACTGAATTTTACGGTTTAAATGCGAAGAACATGATATTCAATAAATAAAAGTAACATACAAAATGTTTAAAAAACGCCCCTTTGGACGTAATTTATAATCTGAAACCTTTCAGATTTTTATTTATTTATATAGTTATTTTTGCTCGTCGAAAAACAAAACATACGGGTTTTGTTTTTCGGCGTGGGTTTTTGGTTTGGTTTCCATTATGGTTCAGTTTCAGTTTTTGGTTTTCTTTTCTTTTTTTTTTTCAGTACAAAATTTATCCATCAGTAACCAAAGTAGATGATTGATGGTAATCTCTGGATTTCATTGTCCATTATTTTTGCATGCAAATATATATTGGGAAATCTTGCTTACGTTATGCCATATGTATTTGCTTTTTAATAATAAAAAAACTGATATGTACAAAACATAATTCCCTTGCACGGGTAATATTAAATTATAGGCATTTTTTGCTGCATTTCGCTTAAACTTATTTCCTCGAATTTCATTAGAAATATATTTATCCTTAAATTAATTCAGTTCTCACTTCGCAGCAAGGAAAAATACATAAAAACTCAAAATATTTTCATAAAAATTGAAAGATATAGAAAAACATAAAACACCAAATACAGTTAAAACAATTAAAAAACAATTTTTAGAATTAAAATTACAGTTTCTACGCAGAAACAAGCGATTCGGCCAGCAGGCAAGAAGGCATATTTTTCGGTACACAAAATTAAAAGTTTCCTTTTGGTCACACTCGGCAAAAAGACACTGAAGGTGCAGAAAGACTTAATTCACTATTCTGCTGAGTTTCAAATGTGAACAAATATGGCTGCTATGGTAAAAAAATTTAGGCTTAGCCACATCTAACCAATTTTTAAATTGTTGATAATTCTACAACTACTGCATGCAGATTAACTAAAGGCATTAAAACCTAACCAGAAGATAAGAACAACAGACTTCAATCATTTTTAAAGCAAAAATGCGCAATTTACCAACATATAAGAATAAAAAAACTGAGCTCACAGAGCCGAGTAACAGAGTGGTTGTGTGTATATATATACATACTTTTAGTGCAAAAGTTTTGTTGAGATGTTTTTGCACACTACGTTTCTTCTCAAATTTTTACTTCCTTATACGAACTAAAGGACGTATTGTAATCAAGAAAAATTCCGGTTACCATATTTCAACGGAAATACCCATTTTGACCCCTATTGGATGCAATAGATGTTTTTGCGTGGCATCTGTACGTAAGGGCAGAATAAAGGACTCTTTTTCCCCGAACGAATTATGAAACTGATTTAAAATGGATTCAGAAGAGATTGTTTTTCGTGGCTCTGTGTGTACGTACGTATGTATGTATGTCTCAGAACATTGAAATTTTGTATATAGGACTGCTGTAACAGGTAGTTGTGCACCTTCCGTTTTGATTGCAATCGGTCGCATCAAAAGTATCTCTTATAAATCTATTTTAAATCAGTTTTGTAATTCTTTTGGGGGAAAAGAGTCCTTTATTCTGTCCTTACGTGCAGATGTCACGCAAAAACATCGTTAAATTGCATTCGATAGTGGTCAAAATGGATATTTTCGTTGAAATATGATACCCCGAATTTTTCGTGATTACACTACTTCCTTTACTTCGTACAAGGAAACAAAAATGAAGAAATATCCACGAAAAAATTGTCCGCGTTTCCCCATTCAGTGTCAGGGTGTGGGAATATTTAGTATTTAATGTATAGATTGTGTCATTTCTTAACATTAAATTATTCAGTTGAAAGTGATTATAAGCCGCATCTTATATTTCTGATTATTTAATTATATTTTCTTGATTTTAAGTTTAAGAGTTAAAATATTGTTACGAATTTCACATTTATTTGGCTATTTATTTTGAATTGTTATTAGATTTGCTTCATGTTGCCTTAGCAACGCAGACGATTTTTGAAGAGAAAGCTACGTTAAAAAAAAATAGCAATAAAAATAAAAGAGCGCGCGCATTTAATGCTTAATAAATAAATATCTCGTAATTACTGTTGCCATCCAGAAAAATCGTGATTGTTCTACTGATAATTAAAAAGCTTATAAAAGCCGAGGTGAAACACCTCATCTCAGTTAGTTAGTTAGTTGTTGTTGTTGCTGTTATACTTGTAGCTGTAAAAAGCGAACTGCTGTTTGTTTACTTAATGCTGTATTGATTGTAGCGATTTCGCTGTGAGATAGAATTATTTTATCTGTTTTGAACTGAGTTTTTGCTAAACGTTTGAGATATTGTGATATTGTGCGAAGATTTGTGAAGAAATATTTCAGCATTTTAATTTATTTCTTGTGGAAAGAATAAATTTTTGTTAACTTTTTACGACTTGTGCATTCAATATATTACGAACCCGTACGCACGTAACAATTTTTGGTGTCAGAAGTGGGATTATTTTGAATGCCATTAACTAGAGCAATGGAAGAACAATTAAGGCAATTTATGGCAGCCTTTGCTGCATTTAAAGAAGAAATTAAAGCTGGCCAAGATTCCGTGAAAGAAGAGATGATATCCATTAAAGAGGACATGAAAGTTGGTCAAGAATCAGTTAAAGAGGAGATGAAAGCAGGTCAAGAATCAGTAAAAGAGGAAATGAAGGCTGTTCAAGTATCTGTAAAAGATGAAATGAAGGCTGTTCAAGAATCTGTAAAAGATGAAATGAAGGCTGTTCAAGAATCTGTAAAAGATGAAATGAAGGCTGTTCAAGAATCTGTAAAAGATGAAATGAAGGCTGTTCAAGAAAAGATGGAGAAATCTGTTAAGGAAGAAATGAGAACCGTTAAAGCAAGTCAAGAAGAAATGAAAAAGGAAATTACTTGCATAATAGAAAATAAATTTGAGACTATGGAAGGCAGAATAGACGCGGTTGAAAATAAAGTTTCTTCTATCAAAGAACAAATAGAAGAGAGAGTTTCTGCCGTAGAACAACAAATCGATTACAGAGTTTCTGCTGTGAAAGAACAAATTCAAGAAAGAGTTTCTGCAGTGGAACAACAAATTGATGACAAAGTTTCCGCAGTTGCCAAAGAAGTTGATACATTAAAGAAATTCGTAGCGACGGCAGGAAGCAATTCGGATACTTTTAAATTCCTAGCCATGCCTGCGCATCCTTCTCTGAAGCTATCGACATATGATGGGAAGACCTCCTGGCAAGTGTATAAGACACAATTTTCTATAGTTGCGGAAGCAAATGGATGGGATTCCCAAGCTAAGGCCTGTCACCTTGCGGCTTCTCTGAGAGCAGACGCAGCGGACATCCTTCAGACTCTTCCCGAAAACAAAAGGCTAGATTTCGAAGCTCTGTCCGGCGCATTGGAGCTGCGTTTTGGAGAGAAGTGTTTAAAAGATTACAGCAGGCTTCAGTTAAAATCCCGTCAACAGAAGCCTACGGAAACACTCCAGGAGCTCGCCACGGATGTTGAAAGGCTGTCCCACCTCGCCTTTTCGGAGTGCCCGACAGAAACAAGAGAAATCCTGTCCCTGCAATACTTCATCGACGGCATCCGGGATCCTGAAATACAGAAAGCACTGCGAATGGCTGATGTGAAGGACTTAAAAAGTGCTCTGGTGTATGCCATGAAATTCGAGGCAGCACAGCAAGCCACTCGTAGAGACCGCCACCCAATCAGAGCTGCTCACATACAAGAACCAGTGGATCCAATGACTGCTCGCCTAGACGATTTAACCAGAAAGGTGAATGCTTTGACACGGAATACTGGTGACAAGAAACCGTTCGTAAAGTGCTGGAACTGCGGTGCTGAAGGGCACATTCGAAGAAACTGCAGAACACCCCAGGGCACGGATGTTAAGACCGCGCCTCTCAAGAAGGAGGGAAACTAATTCGTGGCCATCTCGCGGGGCGGAGGTTGCCAGATAATGAAAAGCCCCAGTTTAAAGCGCTTCAGATTTCTGCAGTGAGTGGCGGCAATAACGGAATTTTCATCATGGGACAAATCAATGGAATTCCTTGTAACATGACGATCGACACGGGAGCCAATGTTACCATCATTCGAAAAGATTTGGCTCAACAACTCGAAGGTAAACTTATCTGGACGCCGCCCTGCGTTACCCTCCAGACTGTGTCCGGCGAGAAGATCAATATAGAAGGGAAATTAAACGTTAACATCACCTTTGGAAGTGCCGCTTACCATCACACGGCATATGTAGCAGAAATTACAGACCCTTGCATACTCGGATTGGACTTTTTAAGGAAATACAATTTTTCCTTGGACTTTAAAAATAACGAACTGCATTCTGCCTCTGAGGACATAACTTTATTCGGGATTAATGATGAAGGAGTGAAATCTATCCACAAAATCATAGCTCAAGACGATATCACAATACCGGCAAGAACAGAAATTTTACTTCCTGGATCCATAGCCGAAAATAGAAATTTCCGCTACGGCGTCATGGAATATCCCAAGAATTGTAATAGCCCTAAAGGAGTATTAATAGCCTCAGCACTCGTCGACCTATCGGGGACCGTTATCCCGGTGAGAGTTGCCAATGTAACTGATAAGGCGAGAGTTATTAAGAAAGGTGAAGTGGTTGCAGAATGTACTCCAGTAACCAGCGTTGAAAGAAAAAGTAACATCTCAAAAACCGTGTCTTCAGACAACATTATATCGGAGTTATTGCAGAATGCGCAATTAAACGATGAGGAAAAGAATGCTGCCGAGCGTGTCATTAAAGATCTTCAAGATGTTTTCTCCCGCTCGTCTTCTGACGTGGGTCGAACCAGTTTAACTCAGCATAGAATCGATACTGGTGATCATCCACCAATCAAGCAACATCCAAGACGTCTGCCGATTTCGAAACAGGAAGAGGTGCGAACACTTTTAACGGACATGCAAGAAAGCAATGTCATCGAGCCTTCAGCAAGTCCCTGGGCATCTCCCATCGTCCTGGTGAAGAAGAAAGACGGGTCAACTAGATTTTGCGTTGATTATCGCCGGTTGAATGAGGTTACGAAGAAAGACAGTTACCCTCTTCCTAGAATTGACGACATTCTGGATACTCTTTCTGGAAGCAAGTGGTTCTCGACACTTGATTTAAAGAGTGGATATTGGCAGGTAGAAATACATCCTGATGACCGAGAAAAGACGGCATTTACTACAGGACAAGGACTTTGGCAGTTCAAGGTGATGCCGTTTGGACTATGTAATGCGCCGGCTACATTCGAACGTCTAATGGAGACTGTTTTAAAAGGTCTTTCATACGAAGCCTGTCTGATATACCTGGATGACATCATCATCGTCGGGAAGAGTTTCGAAGAACATTTGGAAAATCTTAGAAAGGTGCTTCAGAAACTGAAAGAAGCCAATCTGAAGTTGAGTCCCGCTAAATGCAAATTATTCAGACAGGAAGTGACTTACCTCGGACATGTCATCTCTGCTGAAGGTGTGCGCACGGATCCTGAAAAAGTGTCAGCAGTTAAAGACTGGAGACGTCCCGAAAATGTCCACCAGCTGAGAAGCTTTCTAGGGCTTTGTACCTACTATAGGAGATTCATGAAGGATTTTTCATCCATTGCGAGACCCCTTCACAAGCTGACAGAGAGCAAGCAAAAGTTCGTGTGGACAAAAGAATGTGAGGATGCATTTAAGAATCTGAAGGAAGCCTTAACATCTGCTCCAATCCTGACGTATCCTCAGCTCGACAGACCATTTATTCTCGACACGGATGCGAGTAATGAAAGTGTCGGCGCTGTTCTGTCCCAAGAAATAGAGGGCCAAGAACGTGTAGTGGCTTACTGGAGCAAGTGCCTATCTAAACCGGAGAGGAATTACTGTGTCACCAGGAAAGAGTTGCTCGCCATAGTCAAAGCCGTAGAACATTTCCATCATTATCTATACGGCAGAAAATTCCTGCTCCGCACAGATCATGCATCATTGGCCTGGCTTTTAAATTTCAAGAATCCTGAGGGTCAGATAGCCAGGTGGATACAGAGACTCCAGGAATATGACATCACTATCCGTCATCGCAAGGGACAGTCGCACGGAAACGCTGACGCCTTGTCTAGAAGACCTTGCCCAGAAAACTGCCGATATTGTTCCAGGGTCGAAGCTAAATACCAACTGGTTAATCCAGTCGCACGGCAAATTACAGCATCAACATCGGCTGATCCAGACCCATGGAGTGACAAGGAAATCAGGAAAGACCAGCTGGAAGACCGTGATATTAAACCCATAATTGAGTTAATGGAGACCTCAAACAGAAAACCTACCTGGCAGGATATTTCGAGCTATAGTCCCACGACAAAACAATATTGGGCTCTCTGGGACTCACTCCATATTCGAAACGGCGTCTTGTACCGAAAATTCGAATCGGATGATGGAAAAACATTCCGATGGCAGCTGGTACTCCCAAGATCCCGAATCCCGGACGTCCTTAAAGAACTACATAGCAGCCCTGCAGGAGGTCACTTCGGAATAATGAAGACCTTGCAGAGAGTTCGGGAGCGTTTCTACTGGAATAATGCAAAGGATGACGTGCAAAAGTGGTGCCGAACTTGCGATGCCTGTGCAAGTCGGAAAGGACCGAAGAAACGCAGCCGGGGGAAGCTGCAACGTTACAATGTAGGAGCACCTTTTGAACGTATCGCCTTTGACATCTTAGGACCTCTGCCACGAACTGCTGATGGCAACAAATACATCCTCGTTGCCATTGATTACTTCACCAAGTGGCCTGAAGCGTATCCTATTCCTGATCAAGAGGCTGTCACAGTAGCAGAGATGATGATACAGCACTGGATTTCCAGATTCGGAGTGCCTCTTCAGTTACATTCCGATCAGGGAAGGAATTTTACCTCGGCTGTAGTCAAGGAACTCTGCAAGCTACTCGGCATTGACAAAACCCAAACGACGCCTTTACATCCCCAGTCGGACGGTATGGTAGAGAGGTTTAATCGAACCATCCTCAATAACCTCTCATTAGTGGTTTCCAGAAACCAACAGGACTGGGACAAGAAGTTGCCACTATTTTTACTGGCTTACCGCAGTGCTGTCCACGAGACTACCGGCTATTCCCCATCTCAGATGCTCTTCGGTCGTGACCTTCGTCTGCCATGTGATCTTTTGTTTGGTCGCCCTCCAGATGCGCCTTCATCGCCTGAGGAATACATTCAAGACCTCCAGGCCCGGTTTGAAGTGATGCACAACTTTGCACGAGAGCGAGTCAACTTGGCGACGGAGAAGATGAAGACCCGCTACGACACGAGAGCTACTGGACATCGTTTCAACGAAGGAGACAAGGTGTGGTTATGGAATCCGACTCGTCGAAAAGGACTTTCTCCGAAACTACAATCACCTTGGGATGGTCCTTACACAGTCCTAAACAGGCTGAACGACGTCGTGGTTCGGATCCGTAAGTCATCGAACTCTAAACCTAAAGTCGTTCATTACGACAGGTTAGTTCATTACTATGGCCATAGTACGTAGTGTATATAGTTGTAAATAATAATGTACATAGTATAAGACCATGGTCCTATTTGTATTTAGTATTTGATTTGTATTTGTTAAGTATTAGTATTTGATAAGTATTTGTATTTAATAGCATTTGTATTTGATAGTATTTGTACTTAGTATTTGATAGTATTTGAATTGTATTTAGCGTTGGATAGAATTTAATTTGCTGAAAGTAACTTATTGGAATTATTGTTTATTTTGTTATTATAAAGTAATGTTTATTATAGCACTGAGGCTTTAGTTGTAAGTTTGGCTTCCTGTCCAGGGATTGTACTGCCCGGGACGTGCAGTCCTTGGGAAGGGGGCAATGTTACGAATTTCACATTTATTTGGCTATTTATTTAGAATTGTAATTAGATTTGCTTCATGTTGCCTTAGCAACGCAGACGATTTTTGAAGAGAAAGCTACGTCGAAAAAAAAAAAACAATAAAAATAAAAGAGCGCGTACATTTAATGCTTAATAAATAAATATCTCGTAATTACTGTTGCCATCCAGAAAAATCTAGAAAAATCGTGATTGTTCTACTGATAATTAAAAAGCTTATAAAAGCCGAGGTGAAACACCTCATCTCAGTTAGTTAGTTAGTTGTTGTTGTTGCTGTTATACTTGTAGCTGTAAAAAGCGAACTGCTGTTTGTTTACTTAATGCTGTATTGATTGTAGCGATTTCGCTGTGAGATAGAACTATTTTATCTGTTTTGAACTGAGTTTTTGCTAAACGTTTGAGATATTGTGATATTGTGCGAAGATCTGTGAAGAAATATTTCAGCATTTTAATTTATTTCTTGTGGAAAGAATAAATTTTTGTTAACTTTTTACGACTTGTGCATTCAATATATTACGAACCCGTACGCACGTAACAATATACTGAAAGAAACAAACTGATATACAAAACTTGGTACTTTTCTGTTTATCGGTACCGGTTTAAGAAATGTATTTAATGTATGCATGTATCTACTATTTGTGAATATGCGTGTTTATATATATATATATATATATATGCATACATACGTACGTACGCACATGCATGAATACATGCAAGCATACATGCAATACATAATATTCGCGATGTAAAATTGTAGATGAGTTCTGTAAATGCAATTATTTAATTTTTTTTGTTAAACTATACGATAATTTATTTCTCTTTTTTTTAGTGCATTAAAGTATCATATCCATTTTAAATAAAAATTTGTAATAAATCATATTCATTTTAAGTAATTGTATTTTATCATAATAATTATTTTAGGTAATTGACCGCTTAAAAGAATGTTAGTTTAAATTTAAAATATGGCTAGTTTACATTAAAACACAAAATTTTGCCTTTTATAGACATAGTAATGATAATCCTTTAACAAGCTAAACGAATGAAGACAAGCTCCAGAATTTCCCACTGAAAAGGAAAGTTCCGCGTGAGTGCTTTTGTGAGTTACCGCATTTTAACTTTTTAAATCGATATACTTCAAATCCACGAGAGTTCCTTTCAAACTCTTTTACAAAACATTTCAATAATTTCTTTTGTTTTTCTGTCTTTGTTCTGTCGTCATTTTGAGTTATTATGTAACAATACACGGGTTTTAACTTAACTCATAATAACTTTAAACAGATTGTCTTGTTAGTTATTGATTTGAAATTTCCTCAGTATTTTTAATTATTTAGTTGCTTTCTTGTTTAATAACAGAAACGCAAATAATAAAAATGAGTGACATGCGGATGTTTTCCTACTCATCTCTGGAAAACGTTTCTCCATTATATTCATAATTAATAATGAAAATAATTATATTGTGATTATTGCAAACATATCGCGAATATAATAAAATGTAACAATAAAACTAATAGTAAAATTTTGGTGCAGGTAAATGAAATACGGAAAGTCGATATCTTACAATAATTAAAACAATTTTCTCGAAATTTTTTTAAAATTGTGAATATTTAAAGTACAGTTTGAAATATTGTTGCGTGCGTACGCTTTCGTAATAGACTGAATGCTCACAGATCTGATGATAAATTAATAAAATTTATTTTATCAAAAGAAACCAAATTTTCGAAATTTTCCACAGAAATACTCAAACAGGTATTCACGGTATCACATATTACAATCAGTAGTTACTCTTCAAACTACTAAGAACGTTAAACACAACTCAACGCAAAGCGCATCTAAAGAGAAATCCGATCATTAATCCGGTCTCATTTTGAACTAATAACTCGCAACAATAATAACAACTAACTACTAAACACCTGCAAGCAGAGGCTCTCTCTCCGGCCTTATATAGTGTTCCACCGGCCACCGAGATATTTCTAGTACCTTCTGCTTCTCGAAATTACTGGAAAGCAATATCAGGGTCGAAACCGAAACACCTATTTACTCAATGTTAAACGGCCCCTATGTTCTTACTTTTCCTGCATAGCTTCTCTCTTTAGATTTTTCGCGTTACATTACACAGAAAAAAAAAATAAAATACAACAATGTCACATACAATTACACTAAAATTATCTATCTATGTTCAAAATTCGTAGTAATGTACACTCACTTCCAAAAGTTAAGCACGGAGAGGAAAATGCTAATTTCCGGAAGCCAATCAGAATTGAAGAGGATGCAATTCGCTCCAGAGGCAGATGGAAGTATGCAAATATGTTAGGTAACAGCCAATTACGCTTTCATGTCCAGAAATATGCAAAAAAGGCAGTCTTATAAGAAGCCAGCTTTGTGAAGGGTTACAGAAGTTGATTGTAAGTGCCGCTAGAAGGTGTTTAAAACTTTCGTAAAATTTGTTTTCAAGACATACGTGTGTTTCTATGACTTCCAGAAGACGAATGGAAGATTCCGAGCGCTGGCGTGCTGTGGGGCGCATTGAAGCAGGACAGTCGATCACAGATGTTGCTCTTTTCTTCGGCGTTCATCATTCTGTAATTTCACGTTTATGAAAACAATTCCAAACCACACAGACAGTTGTCCGAAGGCCCGTAGCCGGTCGCCCAAGGGTTACAACCCCCGCGGAAGATCGATATATTGCTACTGTAGCCAAGCGAAATCGCAGAGCGACCTCCACACGTGTGACATCTATGGTTACAGCGTCCACTGGTGAGGCGATATCTGCAGCTACTGCACGCCGAAGGTTACATATGAGTGGACTGTACGCCCGGGTACCTCGAGTTTGTGTTCCTCTATCCGTCCAATCAAGAGGGGCATGATGACAGTGGTGCCGGGAACATGTCAATTGGAATGTGTCTGACTGGGGCAATGTCAAGATTGTTAGTGATTGTTAATGACTGGGGCAATGTCAAGATTGTTAATGATTGTTAATGACTGGGGCAATGTCAAGATTGTTAATGATTGTTAATGACTGGGGCAATGTTACAGATGAGTCAAGATTTGCTCTGGAGCCAGATGACGACAGTGGTGCCGGGAACATGTCAATTGGAATGTGTCTGACTGGGGCAATGTCAAGATTGTTAGTGATTGTTAATGACTGGGGCAATGTCAAGATTGTTAATGATTGTTAATGACTGGGGCAATGTCAAGATTGTTAATGATTGTTAATGACTGGGGCAATGTTACAGATGAGTCAAGATTTGCTCTGGAGCCAGATGACCAAGCGTATAAGGATATGGCGTGGACAACGAACACGCAATCAGTCCCAAAACATCACCGAACATCACGCATTCCGAGGCGGAAGCATTATGATGTGGGCAGGGATTTTTTTAGGATACCGCGCCGACCTGCACATCTTTAAACGGGGTTCATTGACGGCTGTCTTCTATCCAGATGAAGTCCTAGAACCCATTGTGAGATTGTACGTTGCAGCAGTTGGCCCTACTTTTGTTTTAATGGACGATAAAGCACGTCCCCATAGAGCTGACATCGTCGATGACTACCTGGAGAGTGAAGGGATTGCGCATATGGAACTTGGAGAGTGAAGGATTTGCGCGTGTCCAACATATTTTTTCGACCTTAATCGCATTGAAAATCTTTGGGACGCTCTCGGCCATGCTGTATCATCACGTTTCCCACCTCCAGCCACTCTTATTGAACTGGAAACTGCTCTACAAGAAGGATGGCGATGACTTAATTCCGCGGTTGTTGACTACCTAATTGAAAGCATGGTCACAAGGTGTAAACTTTGTATGCAGATGAGAGGGGGGGGGGTCACGCAGCCTATTAATGCCCTTTTTTTTCATGTCTCCAGTATGTCATTATCTGATAACTTAAAAAAAATTAGTATTGTTTTCATTTCTGTATATAATTATTGATTTTGTTTTATGCATAAATATATATGGTACTTTCCTGCCGAATTTTGTGTCAATCAAAGCGGTATTTGTTGATTTTTTTGCATTTTACATCTTCGTGCTTAACTTTTCGAAGTGAGTGTGTATAGTAATAATACATAGTTTAAAGAAAGGCTGTTACTGTTAAGGCTACTTCTTTTAACTTCTTCATTGAGGAAATGATTCCTTCTGCAATAAGCCTTCCATTTCAGAAAGAACAAACATCGCATTCTTCCATTGTCGCATCGTTTTATTTCTAACTAGTGATTACGCGGGGGGGGGAACCTTTTTATCTCCAGCGCGCGGAACTGTGTATCGGAAATTCTGAAAATATGCTCAATTTAAAATTATTTTGCGATATTGCTCTTGAACTGAATTTTATGGTTTAAGTGCGAAGAACATGATATTTAATAAGTAAAGGTAGCACACAAAACGTTAAAAAACTCCCCTTTGGACGTAATTTAAAATCTGAAACCTTTCAGATTTTTTTTAACTATTTTCTCTTAATGAGAAATTGTAACAAAATTAAGAAAAAACTAGCATTTTCTTTCCTAACGAAACTGCCCTTTGGGCGTAATGTAAAATCTTAAAGCTTTCAGATTTTTTTAATTATTTTTTTTAAATCAATGCTATGTTGATTGTGCGCATCAACGACCAGTCTGTTTTCGACTATTGACTATTGCAATCAACTCCTTAATCATCAAATCACCTCTTTCAAAATTTTAGCGACTCCGAGGGAGTCAATACCTAATCCATAGGGAAACTCTGGCTTAAATGAAAGATCAAGTATTTAGTTTCTAGAATCCTGATTGTTTGTGGTCATGTTGACGAAATAATGCTATCTCAAACTACTAAAAACTCCCGTAGAAATGGAAGGCCATAGCAACCTGCCAATGAAAAAAAATATTAATTAGTTTAGATTTGAAGTGTAACTTTTAAATTTTCTGTGATACATTAGTGAATTTAATTAAGAAAAAAAGAAAGCAAAAATAGACGTACACTCTGCCCACACACGTAAACACAAAAAAATATGGTAGGTAAGAGCAAGAACAGGCGAGATTTAAGCGAAGTAGAAAGGAAGATATCTTATTAAATATTGTTAGGGATTTCATATTTATTTGGCTATTTATTTAGAACTGTAATTAAAATTGCTTTATTTTCCCGTGCAAAGCAGGCGAGTTTTGAAGAGAAAGCTACGTCGTAAACATAAAAATAAATAAGCGCTTGCATTTAATGTTTTATAAATAAATATCTCGTAATTACTGTTACTATCCAGAAAAATCGAGAAAATCGAGAATGTTCTAATGATAATTAAAAAGCTTATAAAAGCCGGATTGAAACACCTCATCTCAGTTGTAGTTGTAGTTGTAGCTGTGTAAAGCGAACTGCTGTTTGTTTACTTAATGCTGTAGCGATTTCGCTGTGAGATAGAATTAGTTTATCTGTTTTGAATTGAGTTTTGCTAAACGTTTGAGATAGTGTGATATTGTGCGAATATCTCTGAAGAAATATTTCAGCACTTTGATTTATTTCTTGTGGAAAGAATAAATTTCTGTTAACTTTTTAACGAGATGTGCATTTAATCCATAACGAACCCGTACGCACGCAACAATATTAAAATATTACTATCATTATGTATTTTTATTGGAATACATGTTTCTTTTAAAGAGATAGTATTATAATAGTTACCTGTAGTTTATCCCGTGACTCTTTTTCATTTGCTATGTATATCCGCGTCCTTTGAAGATTAAATTATTTACATGATTCTCCCTCCTCTATTTTCAAACTATAAAATTAGAGAAAAAAAAAAAAAACAAAAACCTGAAGGGTTTAAGATTTTAAATAGCGTCCAAAGGGGCGTTTTTTTTAACATTTTGTGTGTTACCTTTATTTATTAAATATCATGTTCTTCTCACTTAAACCATAAAATCCAATTCAGCAGCAATATCACAAAAGAATTTTAAAATGAGCATATGTTTAAAATTTCCGATACACAGTCTCACGAGCTGGAAATTATTTATTTATTTATTTTTTTTTTTGTACAACGTTGCCATTGCTCTTTTTGAAATCCTTGAGTTTGTTAATCAAAAATTCGTTAAAGTTTCATAAAATATGAAATTGATAATAAAACAAATTCCAAATTTCAAATTTGGGCTTCCAGATGTCCATATTCGCAGTAGGATTACGTCATTCAAAATTGGATGGCTGTAGATACCGTTGTTTTATCACAGTGCGAGAAACATACATACATTTATGCAGATTCTTCATTATTTAATTTCTTCAGATATAATACAGGGCGATCATATTTGGTGGCAACAATTTGAAAAGTGAAACGGACATTCCGAGTGATTCGACGCAAAATCGCAAAACGAAAACAACAGTCCTTCAGGGACAAACTCCTTTGGACTAAAAAAAGGGGGGGAGCGGGGAAGGGCGCGAGGTATTTCTCTTATAAATGTTTCTAGAACTTACTCCTGTCTTCCTGTTTAGGTTACATATTTCGTCTTTTTTTTATTAGTTCGAATAAACGGCAATCTACTGTCAGTAAATGTGATTATTGCAACTAATAGGAATAATTATAAAATGGGAATTAAATAAAAAATCTGCGGTATCTGAAGTTTCTTTTATTATATCTTAAAAATTTGTTTTATTGTATCTGTCTTCCACTTAGGGCTTATTAGGAATGACCTTGAGTAATTCGCTTAGATTCGTTTATTCCCAGGCATTTCCTCTAATGATAATTAAAAATCAAGACAAAATCTCGTGCTGTTATGTCATCCGATGCTGCTTTTTGTAGTATTAAGCACTCACATACAGAATTATATGCAATTCATTCATGTAATGGTAAGGCTTTGCAATGCATTTTAATTGTTAGTATTTTAATATTCTCAGAGTTTTAATTAGGATGCATTTCTTGATTATGAAAGGTAATTTCTGGAGTTAAAGGTAACTTAGAGAAGATGCTCTTGACGTCATCAGTCTGCAGATGGCGATCGTTGAAATCAATGTTATTTCTTCTAATTTTAATTGCAAATCCTGCAAAAGGTATGCAGACTACACCATTTTTATTTTTCGGCTGTGAAATTAATTTTTTTCGGGGAAAAGAATGTGAATATTTTTGATTACGCGCACTTTCGAGACGGAGATTCATGGAAGCATTTCTTTTTGGGCTATACAAGTTCGCAGAGCCGTCGATGACAGAATTTCCGATTTACAGAAAACTTCTATACAAATATACAAAACTTTGGATCATACTTTTCGCAAAGTTTCTTTTAATACTTTTATCAAGACATAGTATGCGATTTAAAGTACATTTGCCTCATAGTATCGTTTCAGCTTTTGTTTCTGACGATTTACTGAAACTAAATATACTTTTAGAGTTCATTTCATTTCATTTCTTAAAATTTTGTACACATTCTTATGGTGGCAGTTCTTTACATACCTTCAGGCTCACATCACGTTCGAAGCCTTTTTGAACTCATTAAACTAATTTAAAAAAACTAATTTCTCATATTTTCTTATATTGAATGGTAGCAGTGTTTTCAAACACAAGCCCACGTCTTTTTCCTTGCCATGTTCTGATTAATGTTAAGTTCTAGATTTCTGTTTGAAGCCAATTACTCGAATTCAGACCTTACTCATAATACATGCCAGCGAATTTAAATGGATACATATCCATATTCACGAAAATAATAGAGGCACTCCGTACATCTTCTTGATAGAAATCTCAAATTTAAAATGAACCATTTTATAACTTCACAAAATAATCATGGCGCTGACACTAGAACCGAATTTAAAACAAGAGATTCTGAAATTTTTGAAACGATGATTTTAAAATTGTGCTTTAGGTAAGCCATTTAAATATACGGAAAGGACATTTTTTACTCACCACTCCTCAGAGTTATATCAATAGACTGAAATCTTGCCTCTGTCTTAAAAGCCTAAAAAAGATAGTGGAAGATAAGCCTGTAATCGGACACTTATCTCTCATAAGCTCATAAAATCGCTATCCTAGAGTTCAAGGTTTTGAAGGCGCACTGGGTCATATTGGTACTTAAAAAATATATTCTTTTTATTTCTGCTTCAGTGTGAGAATTCCTTGAAAGAATGTTGTGTTTTAGATGCTTTAGATGGGGCTTTGAATGAAATCAGACTAGAAAGAGAAAAAGGCTAAGTTAAAAGTTTGCTGTGGAAAAGCTCATGTATCAAAGAGAAAAACGCCCAAAGGGGCGTTTTTTTTTTCGTTTACACATATATACACGTTTCGAGAGCATTGAGGCTAAACGCCCCTTTGAGTAAAAAAATATTTAAAAACATAATATCTTTAGAATTTTTTATAGACAGTCTCGCGCTCTGGAGATAAAAAAGGTTTTATACCCTGCACTATTGCCATTGCTGGCTTTGAAATTGTTGAGTACTTTAATCAAAAATTCGTTATATTTTACAAAGTATGAAAATCAGTTCGAAATTCAAAATTCGGGCTTTGCAGAGCACACATTCGATGGAGGATTACGCGTGTTTAAATTTGATAACTTGATTTGCCGCAGTTTTCTAAAAAATATACACGCGTACAGATTTTTCATTATTTAGCAACAGAAATTAGGTGGTTTAAATGGAGTGTTTGCTTTATAAATCACAAAACAAAAAGATTAGTGTTTTTTACGCGTAGCATAAACGACGCATTTCTGCGCACTTTATTTACTGCTATTTTCATTTTCATATCCAGAAGAAAATTGCTTTCGATTTAATCATAAACAAATATATATCTTTTTTCCTTTTAAATAATAATCCTGTTTATTTATATGTTTTTCCTGGTTATACGTCTATAGTGTAGTGGGTGGGAATGTTGTTCGAGAAATGTTCATGTACATTCTTGCTATTCTAAGGATTAAATTTTGCAATGTTCAGTGAGACTGAGATTTACTGAATTATGCAATTCACTAGAACCCTAAACCTGATTTGTTAAAGTAATTAATGAATGTGTATTTTATAATATAGGAAAAATAAGGCAAAAATTTAATAAGTTAGTGTTGCTAAGTTATTTTCTATACTGCAGAGTATTGCCATCATATGCACAGAATTTTTGTCTGTTCTACGGATATGATGACGTCGTACTTTAATGATATATGCAAATATTTGATTTTCATGTAGAATTTTTTTAAATGTCTATTTTCTGTGAATTTTTAAATCTGTTGTTCAGTTAAGAACTATATCTCGAGGAAAAACATTTAAGCGATTTTATTTGTACGTCGGACGACAATGGAAACAGGAAAAGTGAAAAACTTGGTGAAGGTCAGGTTTACGTAACTGCGTCAGTTTGTGTGCATTTACGTATTCTTCTTGCATTGGTAGGTAGGTATATATACTTATGTAGGAGGAATTTACTATACTGCCATCTTAGAGTAAAATGATTAATATTTTAAAAATAAATATTAATCATTTTATAGAAGGATTAATATTTTAAATTAGTCTTGATTTTATTTGGGTTGAGATGAACTTCTTGCTATGTTCTATTGTTTCTTAGTTCGACGCATCTCCATTCATACAAATGACTAGAGAACTTTTATAGTACCAGCTTATATAGCTTAGAAGTGTTTCTGCAAAATATCTGTAATTATTTAAGAAGTATGTGGCTTTGTGATTATTTAGATACAAGTTACTAAATAGAATTTATTTCGCAAATCATAAATTTTAGACCGGATTAGTGCGATATGCACTAATCTTGTCTAAAATTACCTTGATGTTACACATAGCTACTGAAATTGAGTTGAATTTTTATGTTCCTAGCCTCTGGCGCGACCAGCTGACTAAACAAGTTACTTTATAAAAAAGAAAAATCTGAAAGCTTTAAAGATTTTATATTACACCCAAAGGGGCGTTTTTTCAACGTTTTGTGTGTTACCTTTCTTTATTAAATATCATGTTCTTCGCACTTAAACCATAAAATTCAATTCAACAGCAATATCGCAAAATATTTAAAAGAGCATATCTTTAGAATTTCGGATACACAGTCTGTAAGGTTTTAGTTAAACTAACCAAGTTTTATTTTAATTTAAATCTTTCTATCTCCTCTCTGTTTCAACTTCCCGTCAGAAGAAGCGCGCGTTTTCGGCTTATGCTAATTTGAAGTACAGCCAAGTACTATTTAAACCAGAGGTAGAAACCTCTTAGTGTGAGAGAGCTTTAGTCTCAGATCACGGTCAGTCTGCTCGACGTTCGTCTGACCAGCTAGCAGTTTAAATTTATAAGCCATAGTGCTTACTACATAATTGCATATTGAAGCAATTTGAAGTGCGCTAGTATTAGTAAATCTTGCTACGCACCAGTTAGTGAAAGGCCAAACTCCGCGATTTGCTCTGCGAAGCACAGTTGAATTACATTTCTATTTTAGGTTTAGTTTTAAATTTATTTGATTGTTAAGTTCGACCCAAGTGCGGTCTTTTACTTTCTGTATCTCTCCCGAGTTGGGAATAGTGTAAATAATAGTGATTTAATAAAAGAGGATTTTAAATCCCTTTCACGTGCAGTCATTTTCCAGCCAGTACCTACATCAGAACAAAGCTAACATTTCATCAGCTCACTGTTCCAGTTCAGGACCTGAGACTTGAAGATAAGGACCCTATTACAGACTTTACTATGTTTCCTAAAATGATGCACCGAACACTCAGTCCTGATAAGTCTCGCGCGCTGGAGATAAAAATGTTTTTTTTTTTCCTACAGTGTTGCCATCGCTCGCTTTGAAATTGTTGAGTTTGTTAATCAAAAATTCGTTAAAGTTTTACAAAATATGAAATCGTTAATAAAACAAATTCCAAATTTCAAATTTGGACTTCCAGATGCCTATATTCGTAGCAGGATTACGACATTCAAAATTCGACGGCTTTAGGTACCGTCGTTTTATCACAATGCGAGAAACATACATACATTTATGTACATTCTTCATTATTTAATTTCTTTAAATATAATACAGGGCTGCAATATGTAGCAACAGTTTGAAAAGTGATACAGACTTTTAATGTTTCCGACGCAAAATCGCAAAACGAAAACAATAGTCTTTCAGGGACAAACGTTCTTGCGCTACTTAGGATATATATTAGATTTATATATAACATCATTCTAACATATGTATTCTTACATAAAATCGGACTTCTTCTGAAATGACATCATGCCAGGTTTTTTCGATATTTCGGTTCTACGACTCAAATTATGCCTAAATATTAAATTTTGTAAAATTTGTTGCGAAATTTACGGAGAAATTCAAAAATTTATCTTGGCGTATTTTTTTCAGTTTTCGCCAAGAATAATTTACTTAACGAACTTCTTAATTTATAGCAACTAATTTTCCTGTTCTTTTTTTCATTGCAGACAGAGGAAAAAAAGTTATCGTTCATACTTTCAAATAATTTTAACAAAGTGCGTAAACCACATTTGCATTATTATCGCTTTTAAGAAATATGCCGAATTCCAAAACGCGCAAATACATAAATTCATGTATATTTTAGGAAATTTTGAATAAAAAAACTCAAATTTTTTGCAGGTATGCTTAGAAATATATCTACGAGCTTTAAAATGATGGTAAAAATTTTATAGATTATAATTCAAAGTGTTTTTCGAAAAATTTATAAAAGTTATTTAAAAATAAATCATAAAAAATGGGCGAATTTTATTTGGAATGAACTAAATTTCGAAATGTGAAAGAAAAAATCAAATAAGTTTAATAAAAAAAGAGATATTAATAAATATATATCAAATTAAATTAACATCGAGGAACTAAAATTTTGCGAGCTATTTTTTTAAAAACTACTCGTGCGATTTTTAAAAACTTTAGTAGTTTGGCATAATTTGAGTCGTAGAATCGAAATATGGAAAAACAATTGGCATGTCATTTCAGAAAAAGTCCGATTTTGTGTCTAAATACCTGTATTAGGACAACGCTGTATATAAATCTAATACATATCCTAACTCGCGCTTTCGAGACATGAAAAACGCAATTTGAATTCTGTCAATCAATCGGTCCAGTCGAACGGGAGATACAGAAGTCCAAAGGGCCTTTGTCCCTGAAGGACTATTGTTTTCATTTTGCCGTTTTGCCTCTAATCAGTGAAAGCGTTGTATCACTTTTAAAACTGTTGCCACCAATTATTGCAGCTCTGTATTATATTTAAAGAAATTAAATAATGAAGAATCTGCATAAATGCATATATATCTCTCCAAATGTGATAAAACAATGGTACCTAGAGCCATCCAATTTTGAATAACCTACGTTTCCACCCGAATATGCGCATCTGGAAGCCCAAATTTGGAATTTGGAATTTGTTTTATTATCTATTTCATGTTTTGTAAAACTTTAACGAATTTTTGATGAAAAAACTCAAACGATTTAAAGCGAACAATGGGAACACTCTAGGGGGGGGACCTTTTTTTTTTCCAACTGTGTATGCTAACAACTGCGGAACTGTGTATAGGAAATTCTAAAAATAGACTCATTTTAAAATTATTTTGCGATATTGCTGTTAAGGACAACGCTGTATATAAATCTAATACATATCCTAACTCGCGCTTTCGAGACATGAGAAACGCAATTTGAATTCTGTCAATCGGTCCAGTCGAACGGGAGATACAGAAGTCCAAATGTGATAAAACAATGGTACCTAGAGCCATCCAATTTTGAATAACCTACGTTTCCACCCGAATATGCGCATCTGGAAGCCCAAATTTGGAATTTGGAATTTGTTTTATTATCTATTTCATGTTTTGTAAAACTTTAACGAATTTTTGATGAAAAAACTCAAACGATTTAAAGCGAACAATGGGAACACTCTAGGGGGGGGAACCTTTTTTTTTTCCAACTGTGTATGCTAACAACTGCGGAACTGTGTATAGGAAATTCTAAAAATAGACTCATTTTAAAATTATTTTGCGATATTGCTGTTAAACCGAATTTTATGGTTTAAGTGCGAAGAACATGATATTTAATAAAAAAAGGTAACACACAAAATGTTAAAAAAACTTCCCTTTGGACGTAATTTAAAATAAGAAACCTTTCAGATTTTTTTTTCCCACGCAGTGTACACGAATCGTAAAAATAAGACCTCTTTATAAGACGTAGCACAAAACATGAAAGGAATTTCTCGAAAAATTTCGTTATTAATAAAAAAAATCTTAGTATTATTTTGAATGAAAAGGTTAATTTAAACAGTATTTGCATACGGGAATTATAAGATGATTTTATATATACAGTGGTTCGCATTTGTTTTCGGAGATTTGCATTTTTGAAGTTTATTTACGTAGATCTTGTACTAAATATTGAAACGAACTCCAATTATTTTCCAAATTTGTTTTCTTTCCTCTGTTTTAAACCTTGCTCATTACAAAATAAATATCAAAAATATATTTCTTCTAATAAATTAATTTATTCCAGTATTATTCAGTAAAGTATTATTCAGTAGCTCACGTAATAATTTGAACAATTGAAAATTTTAATTGAGATGTTTTGACAGTAATGTTTCTTGTCATAATTTTTTGTTTTAAATGAAAACACATCACAGAAATTACCTTCTGCATTTGCAAGTTTATTACTTGCTTACAAAAATATATTAACAGTTCTATATCCGAAATGAACATGGAAAGACGCTACAAATTAACGAAAAGTTCTGTTAGAAATTTAATTATTTACCATTTCAAAGACGGTAAATGTATTCAGAATATTCAAAGAATTCTTGATATAATGCATTCAAATACCTTTATTAAAATGACGGAAATTGCGAGTAATTTTCGAATGCCACAGAAGTCTGGACACATTCTAAGCTAACACAAAGGAATCGTAGATTTATCCTACGAAAAATCAAACAAAACCCCAAAAATTAGTATTGTGAAACTTGCAGCGATAACATAACAACAGTTTGCAATAAAAGTCAACCCTGAACTTTTTATAAGAATCGTTAGGGAACATGAACACAATGGCTGATCATCAAAAAGAAAATTTTTCATCAGTATGAAAATAAGGAAAACAACCTGGTGTTCGCAAAATCCAAGGTAAGCGAAGATTCATCATATTGAAACAATGCTATATCAGCAGATGAGTGAAAATTAAATATATTTGGGTCTGATATACGATTTGCTGCTTGGAGAAAGCCAAATGAAGAACAGAATCCACTAAACTCTCTCCTTAAACACGAGAGTGGAGATATAATGTTATGGGAATGTTTCGTTGCCTCTAGAATGAGAAATTTATTTTTTATAGGAAATAATATGGATTAGAAAAAACACAATAAATATTCTTAATGAAAACTTGAAAGAATCTGAAACAAAACTTAAATACAAAATAGATTCAAACTCTATCAGAGTAACAATCCTAAACCTACAGCCCTAAATGTTCGCTTGTGATTATTATATCTGACTGTAACGAAGGTTTTCTGCCAAAAAACGTTCTTAATAAAGTTAGGGGAAAAAACATGAAAGCAGTACCTTTAGTGCGGTTAGTAATTACCATCAAATCTGCGATTTTCTGCCAAAGTTTGGGTAGTTTTTCAAAGTCTTCGTCTTAGAAACTTGGTGACAGTGAGTCCAAAAACAGATCAAACTCATTTCAGACACCCTGTGCAGAATGGAAGACAGCACCAGCAAGATGTAGCTGAGGTGTAAAAAAAGGTAGAAGGCGGAAGGAGCGATTTCAGGGCTATATGGTGGATGTGGCGAAAGATTACATTCGAGTCCGTGCAGAGTCCAGCCGGTGAATGCAGACACATGTGGTTTTGCATTATGTTGAGGAAACATAACCTCTCTGAACTCACGCTAGAACTCACTTCGTTGTTTTTCCTTAATAGCAGCGTCAATACGAACTACTTTCTCGCTGTACACCTTGCTGTCGAGGGTTGTATCTTTTCCCAGATACTTTTTGTGGATAATACCATGGCATTCCCATCAGATACAAAGCATGATCTTTTAGTTAGTCAAATTGCGCTTTGCCACGCTGCCGAAGAGCTCACCGGGTGCAGAGGAACCCCCTCTTCGGCCTGTGTAGTTGAAGTAAATCCACTTTTCATCACAAGTGACAACTCGGTCCGTCTTTGCGTTGATATTCGAGCAGATTACTGTAGGTCCCTAACACGTCTTTCTTTATCTGCTTGAGTCAACTCTTGGGCACCTAGTGGCTGAACTTGCACGTAAAATTTATGCAATGCATAGAGCGACTAATGGACATGGCACTAACGTCTAACTCCTTAGCAAGCTCTCAAGTGTTTACATACTGATCTTCTTCTGCATGTTCTCGCAAGCGGTCCTCATGAACATCAGTAAGCTGGCCAGAGCGTTCTACTACTTGAATATCATGTTCCTTGTTTTTGAACTTTCGGTACCAAACCTTCACCATAAAGCATATGATACAAACATTAGTACCTTAAGCTGTTCACATGATTTAGTGACATTTTGTAATTGATATTTTGCAACAGAATTGAAAGTAAATTATGATTCTAATGTCGTAGCGTTATAGTTCCATTTCATACACCTTGTACTTAATGATAGCGATATTTTTTACAAATTTCACAACAGAGTGTTCTAAAGCAAGTCTCTTTCTTTCAAAAGCCAAAAATCGTTTGACAAAATATGATTAAACACGCCAACGCGAACTGTTTGCACAGACGATATTTGCGATGGTGGGAAACTTTCGTTAAAACCCGATATAACTGTCCTAAACTTATCAAAACTTCTCCATATTTTTCGGATTTAGATCCTGTAGAACATATATGACGTAAGTTGGAGAAAATAATAAGAAAAGGTGACATTTCTTCGAAGGCTCTACCTAAAGCAATTCTTTCGGAGGAATGGAACAAAATGGAATATTCTTACTTGAAAAATAAGTTCAATCCGTGCCAAAGCGAATGAAAGTGGAATATTAGCTAAAGGAAATCCAACGAAATTCGGTGTCGCTTTACTTTTGTATTTTATTAAATACAAATTGTTTGTCGAAAATCTTTGAATACTTATTTGAGTTCATATTTTAAAATTTTTTTTCCGTCAAAAACGTTTTGAATAACTTTTTTCAAAACAACCAGTTTTTTACAAAAGATCACCAATGCGATAGTATACTTGGGGGGACGTCATTTCACTAATATTTAGTAGCTGACATTTTCAAATAAAACTGAAAGGCACAAATGTCCAAAAACAAATTGTGAGCCACTGTACTTATTCGCCAGGATAAAGATGTCCTACTACCATGTCTTTCCTTTGTGTAGGTGGAGGAATTCTAACCACATCGCGTTTCCAACTTTGAGCACTGAATGCGATTTCTTTTTGTTGTTTACTTTACTAGAACTAATTACCTAGTTTCCTGCATCCTTTCTGAGTAATTTAAAAGACGCGACTGTGCAGCTATTACATCTGTAGCGAATCGTTAGCTTATTTTTCTTTAAGATTTCAGTCGAGGAAAAGTAGATATTAAAAAAAAAAAAATGTTGAAATCCCAGTTGAAATGAGACTCAAAATTCGAAGAAGCGTGACGAACAACATCGTTTCGTCTCCTGTAACATTTATTTCACTACTCTGCGGCACCATTTGCACAGTTTATTTCCAAATATCTTGCTTAAAAGAGCTACCTAGCCTGGCATCTGGCAACTTTTTTTCATATAGCTAGCGTGAATAAACGGTGTATATTTCTTTCAAGTATTCTATGGTGATTTGTTAAAAGAAAATTATCAGGTTATTTAGCTGAAAAGTTTTAAACACTGAAGAATATATTCTATAGATAGTATGTGTTACCAATATTCCGTACTAAGGTCGGAGCTTCCTGAATAAAAATTAATATAAAATTATGCGTGAGCATGTTAAATAAATGCTCATGCGTTTTAATTTTTACTTCCTTGTACGAAGTAAAAAGGAAGTATTGTAATCGCGAAAAATTTCTGGTATCGTATTTCAACGAAAATATCCATTTTGAGAGCTATCGAATGCAATTTAAAAATTTCGGGTATCGTATTTCAACGAAAATATCCATTTTGAGAGTTATCGAATGCAATTTAAAGATGCTTTTGCGTAGCATCTGTACGTAAGGACAGAATAAAGGACTGTTTCCCCCCGAAAAAATTATAAAACTGATTTAAAATGGATTCTGAAGAGATTTTTTCGTAGCGTCTCTGAGTATGTACATACGTATGTATGTATCTCACGTAACTGAAAAAACAAGTAGCCTCAGAACGTTTAAATTTTGTATATAGGACTGCTATAACATGTAGATGTGCGTCTCCTATTTTGGTTGCAATCGGCAGCTCCAAAAGTATGTTACTCGGCTCAGTTCTGTTACTCTGCTCAGCTTAGATTTTCTATTCTTATAAAATTGCGCATTTTTTTTAAATAGTGCATTTTTTGCTTTAAAAATGATTGAATTATGCTGTTCTTATCTCCCGGTTAAGGTTTTTATGCCTTTAGTAAATTTGCACGCAATATTTGTAGAATTATCAACAATTTAAAAGTTGTTAAAGTGCGGCGAAGCCTAATTATATTTACGAAAGCAGCCATATTTGTTTACATTTGAAGCTTAGCAGACTAGGGGATTTGCTGCCTATCTAGAGAAACTAAACTTCGCAACAAAAAAGATAATGCCTTCTTTTATTATTGCGAATTAAATCATGCTTAAACTATTCTGGAATTTATTCGAGGAAATAAGTCTTTAAGATTTCCTTCGTAATTTTTAATATAGATATTTTGAGTTTTTATGTATTTTTGCGTTGTCGCGAAGTGAGAATTGAATTAATTGAATGAGAAATTCTGAATCGTCTGTGAAAAACTGCTTCTTTTCTTTCTTTCTTTCTTTCTTTTTTTCTTTTTTTGGTTTGTTTGTTGAATTTCTTTTATACGTCGTTTAAGATTATTATAATATTTGAATAGAATATGTGATAACAATTAGATAATTCTTCAGATGATATACATAATTTTTGTGCACTTTGAGTTATAAAATGAATGAGATGTAACGCTGTCAAGTGAACCTAGAGCCAGAGTGTCGCTATGGTAAACAAATATAGTGAATTTTAAAGAGTGCATTTATTCTGTTGTGGCTTATGCGACGAAGTAGATATCATTCAATCCAGTAAGTGCAAATGAAATGAATGCGTATAATTTAATATTCCGTACAACGAAGTCATGTGGTGTACACATCAGATATTTTTTCGATAATTGTTACGAACATAAAACTAACAGAATTACAGGTATCTCAGCTCCTCTGCGAAAGCTGTCTTCGAAGTCATTTTGTGAAAGATCTATTTTAGAGATTCCCTACCTTTTCTCTTTTAAAGGAATGGTTTTCTTCATGACTACAATATGCAAATAATCATAACACAAATAATTGCACGTAAATGGCTTAAATATAACTATTAGATTAAGAATAAAAACACAAGTTTTGAAAGAAAGGTTTTTTAGATAAATGTTAAGTTATCTTTTGATGATTATTATTTTTAATCTTACAAATACAAACAAACTTTCAGAAGGAAAATCACAGATTCTAATTGCACAAAGGTTCAGTTTTAATGAATGCGATGGCTGCGCTTGCAGTTTTGCAAATATTGGTATAAAATTGCTTAATTTCATTTCTAAAATGCATCGCTTAAAAATGTTCAAACTGTTTCTTGTTTTCCATTCTACTTTTGCGTTCTTCGTGTTTTTTAAATTCCATTTGCTTGCGCATGAAAAATTCAATATATTTAAAATAATATTATTGATTTAAAATTATTAAGTAATTTCTTTGCGTTTTTTCTCTTACATTTATTTTATATGATTTCTTCCTTACTACTTGACAGAGCTTAAAGCCTATATTGCTCAATTGTTGTCTTTCCTGTTCTGAAAGATTGAACATATTACATATTCTGTATTCTCTATATCTTGTATTAATAATTTAATATGGGAAAATTTCCTTTACTTTAGCAAAACGTATTTTTATTTTTAGTACGCATTCGAACCTGGCCCTTATTTAGCCTTTACATTTGACAATCAAATTTTTCAATGAAAAAATTTGAGTTTTACATTGCACTTTGTACAGCGTTTCATTTTTATTTTTTATTATTATTTTGATTTCTGTTTTCGTCCTTTATTATAAATATTTCTTTTGATTGTAATTAGTCTAACTTTTTTCCTTGATTATACAATTTTTATTTCAGCATTAAATGTATTATCCGTTTCTATTTGTGTTCGGACAACAAAACGAGTACGGAAAAGAGACCAATTCAATGAGAGCCTCAAATAGCTATAGATATATTGAAACATTGTATGAAAAAAATTGTTCAGAATTAAAAATAATAGTGCTAATTGACGATAGAGGTCTCAGTGAGTTGATCGGAATGAAACGATTTGTTGTTCAGTTAATTGACTTTGTTTAAAGCTTCAGAACACTTTTCCCTTGACAAGTTCTGTTTGGAGCTTTGGAAAGATTAACTTTGGTTTTCACTGTTTTTTAGTATTTTAAATTTTTCTTTTGCCTTTTTCTGTTCAAAAATGTATATTATTAATTTACAAGTTCATAAAAATAAAAATGGGTAGAGGATCATGGTTTTTACAATCCTTAAGTAATTCTCTCAAATTTCATTTCCCATATTAGATGGAAAATATTTTGCAGCACTAAGTTACTAATTTTCTAGTTTTTCTCTCAACAACGAATAGAAAATTCGACAACTTTCTCAGTAATTGTATTAATCATTGTCATTCCTACTTTTTACAATATATTGTATCATTTAAAATTTTGTTGTAATTTGGTATGATTTAATCGGGTTATATTTTGCGCATTGGAATAGTAAATTTTGTTTCTTTCATGAAGTAATGTTAACTGCTTCTTTCGGCTTCTTTTTTTGGTTTTGGAAAGGTTTCAAAAGATTGTTTTATTTTCAAAGGGGGGGTCTCTTATTGCGACACCACAAAAAGTAGGACTATTAAAATAGCTGTCATTTTCATGCTTGAGAAAAGCCATTCATTAGTGAATAGGGTTTTATTAGGTAAAGCCTCTGGCACTAAGCCAAAACCACGAATCTGCGAAAGCCTTCTTTGGAGTAAAACGGATTTCTACGAAAAAATTGAGCTTAACGCTTTTATATAATAATTTTTTCACAACTACCTTACGGAATATGCACAGATGTATTTTGCTATAACGTGAAATACTGGAAGAGATGATTGTTGTTGTTGACTCTTGCATACTTGTCTGACCTATAAGTTAGTTCAAGTCCACGAAATTCCTGGTAGCAAGGAGCGCGGGAGGACACCTGTCGTCCGCGCCTTGAGCACCATACAGTTGACAGTGCGACTTTGCTCAGTTCCGCCCTCAATTTTGATGCAGAGCACCCCGGGGGAACGGGTCCGAGGGTCTCCCACTCATCTTTCCCTGCCATCAACCTCTCGAGAGAATTTTCGGCTCGCCGCATATTCAGAGTGCCCCCTCCATGCCGCAAGGACGCTATAAATTTATAAACATTCATCCTTCTCCGGAATTCGAAGCCGGGCACTTCGGTACGACAGTTAGCATCGCTAACCACTATACCGGTTGGGCGGCCGAAAAGAATGTAGAAAACGTATTAAGTGAGACCAACAATTAGAGATTTTGTTTTGGCGTAGTGCTGTCGAAATTGTGGCTAAGCTTTCGAGGGTTGCATATATAGGGACTAACTGACATTGTACAATTCGCATTTATGTTACACATAAGACAAACTAATGAAACCAGATAATACAGACGGGCCATTCGGTTAGAAATCGAACCTCGAGCAAAACTTGCAATATTCTGTGTAGATTGCTGAAGAACATGGCATTACTAAAATTTAATCTTTTCGCTGTTTTTAAAAAGACAAGTTTCTTGTCATTTTGAAAATATCTCTTTAATCTAATACGAAATTGTTTAATTGCTTTTTAACTAATTATCAAAAATTATGTAAACGAAAAATTCAAAATAGCAAATGATTTTTACTGGTTGTTGGCGAGGCCTATAGTTCTAACATAATTTCTTTTAATAATACTCAGCCAAAAGGATTAAATTAATTATGTTATAAACATTTATGTAAAAAATAGTACTTCGCTACCATTCAGTTTTATAAAGGATAAGTAAGTAATTGTTTACCCTATTCCACCACACTGAAAAGGGCGATATATGTCATTTTCATAAAGGATAAAACTATGTGTTAATAAATTGCCGCCTTGTCTGTTTGGTGGATAACAGTGTCAACTTCCACAGTGATGGGTTCGAGTTCAAATTTCGCATAAGCATTTCTCTTACCCCTTACTTCTTGCAAATGTAATAATGGTCCTACGTGTACGCATCCAGAGTAACGTTCTGGACGCTGACACAGTTGAAATGTCTAATGGGATTAGCCATCCCCTCGTGAATGTCCCTTGTCTATCACTTGCGGATTGATGCAAGTGCTCGTCTATTGAAAGACTCCCAATGTCTACCAGTCTAATACAGTGTGCCACAGTCTACCACATGTAGTTACCAAAATTCAGATGAAAATTGCTAAATGTATAGCTGTCAGACAGTCATTTTCTGAAGCCTCTTCGTCCCCCCTCCCCCAGTGGCTGAGTGGTTAAAACCGCTGTATGCTGGTAGTTTGATGTGGGTTCGAATTCAGGTGAATAGTTTCGTTGCACAGTTGGCTTTTTTAGTTTTCCCATGTGTGATGTAAAGGTGAACTAATTTTCCTGAGAAAATCTTCCACGAAAGCCTCTTTTTCTCTTAAACACGTAACCCTAATGTGCTTTGCTATATTCAGAATAACCTAAACGAAGTCCCTGTAGTCTATGAATCAGAATCATGATGTTTCTAGGCGGGTAACCTTCATACTACAAGTTTTCTCATGATCAAATAGGTGAATTCTTTCTTTGAAGATTGGTAATTTTGATCTGGAAATTAGAAGTTATATTTAGCTGTTATTATTGCTTATTTTTCAAGAAAATTATTCTTTTCTTACATTTTATTTATTTATTTTGCAATTGCCGATTAGATGTTAGCCAGGGAATGGCTGAATCAATTGGGGGCTCTATTTTCTTGACATTTAGAGCGTTTCTAAGATATTTAGAGCTTTTTCATTATTATAACTCAAACATATATACGTTATTCGAAATTCCTCCTAGTTGCACATCAGTATAAAAAGGGACTTTGCTGAGTTCCATATCCGACTGGATGCATTTTATTAATAATTCTTTTCACTCTACAAAACTGAATGCTATTCAAGCTTTGATTTTATACGTTCTGTGCTTGCGCACTGAGAGCATTAAATTATTTAAACCTTTAAATGGTTGGGTTCCATTAAGAAACATCTTTTTAAATGCCGCATCAGTTCGTTTTAGACAGATTTTGCGTAGTAACAGCATCTGGAGCTCTCCATGATTGTTTTGTAATTTCTTATAGTTTTCAAATATCTTTCTTTGCTTTGAGATCGTTTCGTGAATGACAGCAATAAGCGCTCCTAATTATGGACAACTGGCAACAGGAACCCTTTCTCTTTTTGTGGTCATTTTCCCTTTGGAAGGACTCCAAAAGAAACGCCACCCATTTCGTTTTTTATTATCCTTATTAACCCTCTGTAATGTTGTGTGACTTGGAATCGATGCATCTCGGTTGTTAAGATTATTTGATTTCCCTCAGAAACTTTTACAGCATTGAAACAAATGTCGAAATAAAAGTTCCAGAACTGTAAGAATTCACTGTAAACAAGTTTCACGGTTATGAAGATGTAATACGATAAATAAAATGCTCCATTATTAAGCATATTACCCTTTTATTTCGACATTTGTCTCAATGCTGTAAAAGTGGTTACTACTTGAAATTACTATCTTTTATTTTATTTTGGTTCTAATGAAGAAGGAAAAGACGACATATAGTAATTATAAACTTTCATTCAATATTTTTTTGTTTTCTTGTACGAAGTAAAGGAAGTATTGTAATTGTAAAAAATTCGGGAATCACAGCTCAACGGAAATATCTTATATTTCGGCGTACAACGGTGTATGATGACAGCTATAATTACAAACTACATTTATTAATTTTTAAATATATTCGCCGTATAACGCGCACCCATTTCTTTACGAAGAAACCTGAACGATGTATGTGCAATGCTCTTATCTTCTAAAGTCATTCACTCGAAGATTATTCCCCGGCATTTGAACAATAGTATATTGATTTGACAGCCACTCATCCGGTAGAGTGGTTAGTGACCGAAACACCATATCATGGACCTCCAACCTAAGGTTCTACACCAAGTACAGTTATGTTCATGCGACGGAAAGGGAATCTACCGTTCACCATCGCCACCGCCAATGCGAGCTCAATAGACCAGCAGCATTCATTGATTCAATGATAGTTATATTACACTGCTAAATTAACAATGTCATCTTTACAATAATTGTTACATAATAATCCGTACGAAAAAAATGCACAATCAATTAATCATTACATTGTTCATGGATAGGATCTAAGCTGTGGAGAGTGGAACTTGTATGTTAACCAATCTCTAAACACATGTGTGCTTCAATACGTCATAACTCCGTGTTCTTGTCAGTTACACACCTAATGATGTGTATACTTGGCAATTTGCACTCTCTTGTTGCAATTATCCAAGAAGTAGGCCAGTCACATCAGTTCAGGCATTTAATAGTTCCATAGCCCAAAGTTTATGATGTTGTGCAGATTATTCTATGTTCATATAAACTGGATTCAAAGTTAGCTTTTGATAAATTCATTTGTTAAGTTCATTGTTCACGTAAACACTTAGCCTCTTCAATACATCATAACTTAGGATCTTTAGCAATTTGCACCACTTCAGTATGTGTGTCCATAGCCGTTTGCACACTATGTCGCAGTTATCCACAAAGCAATCAAGAAATTGCAGTTGGGAAGTTCACAGTAATAGGTATACTATTTTACTATTACCCACAGAAGCAAATGTTGCGTAAATAATAACTTGGCTCTCAAATAAATAAAAAACCTAATTCTTAAATTTTTGCAGTACAATTCTAAATTGTGCAAAGCGACAGATTTGCTAAACAATTCCAGTCTATACAAATTGACAGATATTCCAACAATATAAAGCACATATTCCAGAAAATGCTATAATTTATTTCATTACATATAATACATCTAATTATGCTTATAAAATGGCTACAATATTGCACAATTTCTTCAAGTAATTAAAAACATCTACAGAAAAACAGGAACTAATTCCCAATTATAATAGATATAAAATACAAAATTAGTGCTTAGTGACCCTGACTGCCGTAGCGATGAGCCCGAGTTCGAATCCCGAAGAAGGCAGGGTTGTAACTGTTCGTCGCTTCACAGGAGGCAACGGTAGCCACTTGCTAGATGCTTCCATAATGAAATGGTCACTACTTCCGGTTCTTGTAGTGGCGCAAGGCTAATGGCTATTGAATAAAGCAAGAAATATTGAATTGCCAAGCGATAAGGGGAAATATGTGTGTCGGGGGGGGAATGCTTGAGGTGGTAAATAATTCTTCAAAGAAGGTGGGTTCGATTCAATACAGGTGTGCACAAGAATGTTATTCTAGGGTCTCGAGAAAAGCGAGGTTGTATTTGGGGTAAAAATACTCTTCTTTTCTCTTTCTATAGTCATTTGAAGCCGTGATTTCGAAGTGAACTTCGAGGGCTTTAGTAAATCGTATTTGCTTTAGTTGAAATACAATTCATCTAGTGTTCTTTTTAGTATTAAATATGGCTCCTGCCAACGGAACAACACACTGCTGGTTCCAAATGCAAAGTCATTCAATTTGCGAAAGAAAATTCAAATCAGGCTGCAGCAAGGATGTTTCGCGTTGGTAAAAGATGGAACGGATAATGATTATTTATTTATGAATCAGAGTAACGATGACGGTGAAGATAAAACAGAATTCGATGATGTGCTGAAGATATAACGGAAGACGAACATAACGAATTTTTCATATTATAATGAAAATGTTAAGTTCGAAATATATGTCATTTCTTTTAAATAAACAACATTTAGGTGCATGTAAAAATTTAAATTTTGAACGCTGGTTTTTTTTCCCTTATTTTTAATTTATCATTTTTATATTAATCTTATAACGCGCACCTGTAAATTTCGATCCTATTTCTTGTATTAAAAGTGCACTTTATACGCCGGAATATACGTTATACAGGGTGTTTATAAAGTCCCGGACTCATTTTGATGTTTAATAACTCATAAAACAATAAAGCTAGATTAAAATTAATAACACAAATGGTTAGATAGACTCAAAAAGTTTCATGACCCTTGCCAATGAACTTCCACGTGTGTCCCCTTCGTCGCACGGAGAATATCAAGTCGATATTCAATTTCACTCCAGGTACCGGCAAGCATGTTGGCATGTTACAGAAGCTATTGCGGTTGTAATTCTGGCTTTTAGGTCATCCATGTTCGACACTCTCCTCCTGTAAACATTGTCCTTTACAAATCCCCAAAGGAAAAAGTCCAACGCGTTATATCAGGTGATCTGGGTGGCCAAGGAATTGGACCTCCTCGCCCATTCCATCTTCCTGTAAAATGGTCATACAAAGAACTACGAACGATGGTACCCCAATGAGGTGGTGTACCATCTTGTTGCAAAAAGACATGTGGCTGAAGCTCTTCTAGTTGTGGAAATACGAAATTTTCCAACATGTCTAAATATACGAATGATGAGACCGTCTTTTCTGTAAAAAAGAAAGGTCCAATGACTCGGTTGTGCATTAGTCCACACCACACATTAACCTTTGGGGAATCCCTTTGTGCCTCACGGTATTCATGGGGGTTTTCAGATCCCCATATGCGCACATTATGGAGATTAACAATGCCAGAATGATGAAAGGATGCTTTGTCGGAGAACATTATGCGCTTCAAAAATTCAGCATCATCTTCTATCCTCCTTAGCATATCTGTTGCAAAGGCCATCCTCCTAGGCCTATCGTTCGGTTCCAAAACTAGAAGAATTTGAACTGTATGCATGCAAAACAGAGAATCAAGTCGATCAAAACAAAAGAGAGAAAAATGCAATTAATAAGGAGACGATATTCAGAAAAGTACAGATATTAAACTGGAAAATGAAATTATCTGAAATTAACCACATGCGCAGACGATATTTACAAAAGTAAAGATATTCAAACCTGAAAAGGAAAATATATAAGTTATTCCATCAATAAATGCCATAAGTTTGTTTATATCTTCATTATTTTATGAGTTATTAAACATCAAAATGGGTCCGGGACTTTATAAACACCCTGTATATTTTGACCATATCCGAATCCATTTGGACGATTTTTTTGCGTAACGTCTGTATGCGCGGGCAGAATAAAGGATTTTTTTTTTTTCAAAACGGATTTCAAAATGGATTTGAAAGAGATTTTTTAATGACGATCTCGCTTTCCTCAAAAACGATTATCCGTAGAACGCTGAAATTTTATATATGGGACTGTTATAACATCTGCTTCTGCATCTGCCTTTTTTATTGCAATCGGCAGTGCTAAACGTATAAATAATACTATATACTCACCCCCTTAGCCGGTTTAAAAGTCCTTAGCGGCCTTTATTTTCGCAATCGTTGGTCTTAACCATACAATTCCAGTTAGAGAAGAAGTGTTTTAAGAAAATATTTATGTTTGGCAATGTCAAATTATAATAATAATTAATAATAATAATAATAATAATAATTTCAACAAACAACGAAATTTAACTTTAAATGCAGTCTCCGGTCCTATATACATATTTGGAAAAGTTTTATACCCACTATAAAAAAATAAAGTTATAAGAAGCGTACGCCAAAAAGTGACCGGGCTATTTAATTTCAAAATTCGCATGTTTTTTTAATGTCATTTTCAGCTTGCCTTGAGAAATCGGTTAATTAAGTTAGAATAATTCGAGGAGATAAGTTTAAATGAAGTTCAGCAAAAAATATGTATAATTTAATAGACCGTGCTAGGAAGTCATGCGGGTGTCCTCATAAGATTCTTTTTTTTTTTTTTCCTAATTTCTTTTTCAATCGCCTTCTTCAATTTTTCTAGAGAACGTCACAAATGTGAATGCCATTTGTTGTTCTTCCTGAAATGATTAAGTTAAGACTAATTGCTAAAACAAGTGGACGCTTTGTTGTTATTTTATAAACAATGTTTTTTATATAGAATCATAGAGGAAGAAGGCGTTACTTTCAATATAACTTTTCCCTCCATTAGTAAGTCCACCGACGCGTTTTTAGGTCAAATAAATTTCAATCACAATTCCTCAAAAAATGTCTCTTGTTGATTATACCGGATCAAAACAACCTAATTTTTAAAGTCCCTTGTTTTAAATATAATGGACCGGTCTAATGTACAACAATTAATTGTTGATAAAAATCAAAAAGGTTGGAAACACTTTTTTTTTTTTTTCAGTTTAGGGAAAAAAAAAGTCTCTAAAGATATGTCATAAATTAATAGATTAAGAATAGATTAAAGCTCTGTTAAAAATAAATAAATAAATAAAAAAAAAATAAATAAAAAAAACCGCCTTTCTGGTCCTACCGTTATCTTAACTTGCTTTTGTGATATATCGGGTTGATTTCGATGACTTCGTCTAGATCAGGGGTTTTCAACTGGGAGGGGGGGGATTTCTCATAGGAGTAAATTTCATAGCTTCAGGGTGGGACGCTCTGAGCCTTTTTTTTTTAAGTGTTTAGTATTTATAGTTTTATTTTATGAATATAAAAAACTGCTTTTCAAGTTTTAGTATTAACTAGCATTTTCTATACTTTTTATTTAATTTATAAAAAGCATAAAAAATAATCTAAGTTTAAATAAATGTATGTATTTTTTTAGTTTTGGGGTGGAGGGGACATAATCGTCTAGTAATGGTGAAAGAGTGCATGGAGGAAAAAAGGTTGATAACCACTGATCCAGAAGATTTAATGTCTTGTAAACAACTTCATAAAAAGTAGAAGTACATCGAGGTAGAGTCTTTTTTCATTTTGTATCATTAAGTTTTTTTGAAAGCTTTTTTAACTGAACACACACACACACACAAAATTGAGTGCGAAAAAAAATTTTAAATTTCATTTAGTTATTTGAAAAATTTTATCAAACCTAGATTCAATAAGATTACTTACTTGAATTTCCATTGCAGATATTTAATAATGGATAATATGCAAAATGTAATAAAGTACTGCTGGAGATTTTCTTTAAAATGTTGAATGAATAACAAGGGTCGTTTAAATGAAAGTGGCACTACAATCGGTTTGAGAAATGGTTTAATGTTATTAATATAAATTAGTATACAAAAGAAAGAAGTAATGCAGACGGAACAGATAGGCTAGACAAAGTCACCTTGTAGGTTGAAATAAGTGTCCCAGAGGTCAGCGAGACGATGGATATCCTAAATGAAAGTGATCCTTGAAAGGAATTGGTTCCCCCATTTCGTGGTACCGCATAAGCTGTTGCATGGAAACAGACATGCGATGAATCTTCTGCTCCTCTGTCAAATCTTTTGGCACCCACTGCGCACAATCCTTGCGGTATCGCAACCTTTCACGCAGTATTGTGTGCACACTTCCTATGCTCATAGACATATTCTCCGCTATTTCTGGCACTGGTACTTTTAGCAGCTTGCAGTCGTCATGACTGAGCGAAAAATGCAGGAAGAAGACGTTGACAAAACTAATTTCGGCGAATCACCATCTTTATTTCTGGGCACATCAAAAATTATTTCTTTGGCAGACAAATTATTTTTCGATCATAGTTGAATAAAATAATTTCTATGTACACGGATAAAAAGATACGACGTCATTTCAGGCAAGGAAGCATAAGCGGTGCGGAATTGTTTGCATGGCAGAAGTCAGGAAAAAAAGGAAGGCGTCAGTACTCGCAACGCAATATTTATGCTACGTAGGTGCAAATGTGAAGCTAAGCCGTGATAGGTTAATTTTAGTTTTAGTTAACTTTTTCAAGCAGTGTTATGTAATTTGGAAAGATCTCGAATTTGAGAGAAACGATGAACTTAGAAGGAGAACATAAAATCTAGAACAGTCAATTTTAAGGTCGCCAATTATTTCTTAACATAGCCATCGTATTTTATTATATTTTACACACACACACAAACACACACACGTATATATATATATATATATATACATACCCAACCAACTGTTTGGCACTACCTATTGCAAAAAATAAAATTACACAGCTAAGTTTTATAAAAGTCCCATATACAAAATTCCACAGTTCTGTGACTAATCGTTCTTGAGTTATGCGAGATCGCCACGAAAATATCTTTTTTGAATCCATTTTAAATCCATCTTACAATCCGTTTGGAAAAAAAAAAGAGTCTTTTATTCTGCCCGTACGTACAGACGTTATCCCCCCCCAAAAAAAATGGTCCAAATGGACTCAGGAGCGGTAAAATGGGATATTTCCGTTGAAATTATGGTACCCAAAATTTTTCGCGATTTCAATATTTCTTTTATTTCATGCAAGGAAGTAAATAAAACCCGAGAGGACTGGAGCGGAGTTAGAACAAAAATGACGGAAAGCTTCTTGAAACCATGTCAGAAAGATTAAAATATGTTTTCAAAGATAACTACAATGCAAGAGAGTATTGGAAATTTTTTTAAAGATTTGATTCTTATTTGGCGGAATAACGAGTGTCCAGTTACTTTCATAGTTTTGCTTTGTTTATTTGATCACTGGAAACATAAATGGGCTATCCACTTAAGGGGAGGAATACCTTCTTGGAGGACTTTCTATATGAAAACTGGCTCGTATCCACGTGCACATGTGGAAAGCTACGAAAGTGCCCACGCAGCCTGCTCGATAGCCTGGAATCGAGCCCAGATCGAAAAACCAGCGTTCAGCGACTTTACCGCTCGACCGCTGGTGGGTCCAATTGATACTTTGTTGAGCTTTATTTTTTACTTTAATAGTGTATAAGCATCTGTAAAATTAATTGTTAGAAGCAAAACTATTCTTTTTTTTTTTTTTTTTTTTTTGTAGTTATTTAATTGGGTTATCCTTAGGAAAGGCATTAATGTACGACCACCTTTTTTAAGACATTCTCTGTGTACAAACTAGCTTTTTTGTGCGTATTCGAAGTTCATCGAATGCGCATTTATTTTGGAAATGATAAAAGTCTAGAAATAACACTTCTGCCCAGCAATGGCCAAACAACCAAATCCCTGAAATGTAATACTTCTAATTACTTCCGGGTTCGGCTTTCGACGGTAAGATTACTTGCATAGGTATTCATGGCTGTTCCACGTGTAACAGCACACCAGTGGCCAAAGGAACACAGCACACCAGCGGCCGAATGGATTGCTAAGCGCTAGTCTGATTCAGTAAACGGCTGGCCGGTTGGCTCTTTTCGTGGTTTTCTTTTATAGGTAATAAGAACAAGAACCAATTTTCCCCAGAAAGTGCAACAGGAAGGCAACCTATCCCTTTTGTATGTAATCTCTGTATGCTTTGCTTTAATCAATCAACTAATTATCTTTCATATATAGCAAAATATGAACCAGTCCCCTGTAGAAAGTCTTCTAGGGCAGCTCGTTTCCTAGACTGACGTAATTAGTTAGTCTTCAATCGATGTTCAGATTGTAAGGCAGCCTACCAGCGGCTGAGCTGAACACTGGTAATTCGACGTGGTTCGATTCCAGGCAAACGCGCTAGCTGCATGAGTGCGTCTGTGTTTCCCCCTTGTGTAACATAAATACGACCATTTCCCATAGAAAGTTCTCCATAAAGGCATCCTCCCTGTTAGGCAAATAGCTGTAGCATGATTTGCATAATCAAATAAACAAAGCCAGATTTGAATGCAAAAGTTTCTAATTTTTGGAAAATCCAAAACAAGAATCCTGAATTATGTTCGGTTCAATTAGGAAATTCAAATTTCGAAACTCCTACGTCATTCTCAGGGTCGGCGCAACCCGTGCCTCACCGGGCGGTGTGGTTTAGAAGCGACAAAATATTTACAGTTTAGGAAGAAACCGGGCGACAGAATTCCGGTGTAGCAAAGTCTGCACCGGGTAGCAAAAATTCTAGCTCCGGTCCTGCTCATTCCTCATCGTAGGTTCCCCAGTTTATTGAGTTATTATAATTTTAGTCTAACCAATAACGCAGTCGGAATTCAATCACTTGAGCTAAGACTTCTAACTTGAGTTCACATTCATTTACCAGCTTTCGATTCATTCATCATGGCGTACTTTTTTTTTTTTGGTTTAATAAAATAACATAACATTAAATACATCTATTATTTATTACTATATGATTTTATTCGAAGCCAGTAATGCAATCAAAACTCATTTACTTGTTTTAATCTGAAGTTATCTATGAAACCGGTATTCAATTCGTGTTCTCTTAATGCGTCGTTTGTTTATTCAGTGGCTGACTATGTATTATATCAGTAAAGCATTCAGGTTTCGACTAACGTAGATTCAAAAGTTCTTTCACCTTTGCTTAACTTGCTAGGATTTTTTTTTTTGTTTTTAATGTTTGAATCATTCTTCGAATTTGTATTAAGCGGAATGCGGTTTTGGTTGATTTAATACGCTTAGATACATGTAAATTTAATATGTGAGTCTAAGCATATTAAATGCTACAGCATTTAATGACGGAGTAATTTCGGCTGTTTTAATTTTTTTAAATCAAGTATTATAAGTATTTTTTAAACTGATTAAAACTAAACACATAAGTAACCTCTGAAAATTTATTAAATTTCTATGTTTACTGTTCAAATAAATTGTGTTTATATATTTAATTAACAGTCTGTGACGTTCATTGGCGTGTTTTGAGAAGCGCCAAATATAGCCAAATACGAACTTAGATGTAGCAACCCTAAAGATTCCGACAATCAAGTTAAGCATGGCATTTTATGCACATGTTACATCCAGCTGTTGTATGTTTTGAGTGTGGTTTGAAAAACCACGTGTACAATGGATGTAGTATTCTTTGGTAAGTTATGATTAAGGTTTATGATCAACTTGGAGAACAATAAAGACTTAAATGCATGAATCTTGTATCATGAACTGCATTCTGCCATAGCCGAAGACCGATTCCCACACCCTTCATGCGGAACATCCTTATCTGTGGCAATTTATTGATAACATATCATATTCTTGTTTTTTGTATATAATTCTAATTTAGCTGTACTTGATTCTGGGATTTGAATGGAAATAATCTTCCGCACAGTGTTATATCACAACCAATGAGAAAATTTAATGTCTGTAATTGCCGCTCAGGTGATTTAAAGTTTTGTTTACGTTTTTCTTGTTTACTATGCCCAAAGCATGCGTCATCGCGATTCTTCGTGTAAAATGCGGTGCAGTGGGATATTATCATTTTAAATTAAACAACAAGTATGAATATAAAATCAAATATTTTCATTTACTATGCGAAAAGATTCATAATAATATTACCCTTTTTGTCTGTTTATTTTTCTGACTGAGTTGTTTTGAAAATTTGGAAGATAGTTTGACGTGTGTTTTTTTTTACTTTCCTCATACAAATCGTTAATTTTATAAATTTTATAAATTCTTTATGTCATTTTTAATATTCAGTATTATTTTGGTAGATGAACGAGAAGATGTTCAAAAGAAAACTTTTACCAAATGGATCAATTCTCAGCTTGGAAAGGTGAGAGAAAATGCATACTTTTTAACTGCTTGATTTAAAATGAAGTATATATGATTTGTCTACATTAATGAAATAATTTCTCATTCAAATAGGGAAATCATCCATTAGTAAAAGATTTGTTTTTTGATTTAAGAGATGGGACTCGTCTCTTAAGCCTTTTAGAAGTCTTGTGTGGTATAGAACTGGTAAGTGTTATATTTTATTTAAATGATCATAAATATTTAAAAAATCAATTACAGTGGAACACCTATTTGTGCTCATTAGGTTGTTTATTCTAACAGGAATGAAGTTTATCTAATCTTAAACAGAACTTTAAGCAAATAAGTAAAAGCTATTAATTTTTGTAATGCATTTACTGTTAAAGGATAATTAAATGCAGAAATGGCATAGCAAAAACTTGCTGAATTTAGGATGAAAGAGAAACATTTCCTCATGCATCTTCATTAGAGGATTACCTTTATATATATATATATAAAACTTAATTACCTCACCTCCTTTAAAATATCTTTTCATGATTTACGAACCTGCAGCTTATGGGCATTTCAACTTGGTTTTTTGACTGTGTTCTCATGGTCTTTGGAAAAAATTTATTCTTTTTTTTAATTATATATATATAATAGTAAATTATCTAACATTACATTCTTATTACTTGATTATAGGACTATGAAATTTATTAAGAATTTGGATGTGTATGTATGAAAAAGCATATTTTTACTGTATATATATTTTATTTCACAGAAAAACACTATTAGTTCAACTCAATATTTATGTGCCAACAACATTATATTTTAGAAAGTGCAAACAAAAAGACTTTTTACATAACAAGAGAAAGAACTGGAATGTTAAATGCTGCTATTCACTTCTAAATCCTATTATTGCCACTAACTTCTGTATAATTTAATAAATGTATCCCTTAGCAAAATTTAGCTCAACTGTGTACATTTCCAGGGAAGTAGATATAAGTATTTCATTTTCATGGAAAAAAATTAGTTGTCATTTCATTTTTATCACTAGAATTAGCATTTCATTTTTACAGAATCTTGGAGGTTTTATGAATTTATATATGTAAACCAGTGACAGCCAACTTCTATAAGAGAGGGCCAGTTTAAATTGTGTCTTGAGGCTATGCAAAATATTACATTTAGCTAATATTTACAATTACGTTCTGGAATAATAATTAACTGGTTATTTCATTATTTTTGTAACATTTATTTCAAATAATCTTTGTATGAAAAAAATTCTGAGATAATTAGAAGTAAGACAGTATACACAAATTCAGGAATTGAAATAATATTTGTTAACTTAACAGTGGCGTGTAGAAAAAGATAGGTGTAGTGATGGCCAGTTGGAGACAGACAGATGTGCTGTGCATCTTCAGCTGGACTTCACTGCATGTTAAACGAGAATTTATTTCATAAGAAACATAAATGTGGGCTATGATTTATTATTTAAAATAACATGTATATGTTTATTATCATTGTATCTTTATTACTACATAATTATGTTTTTTTAAATCTGAATTTTTTTTTTTTTAAATTTAGTGCTATTATAATATGAATGCAGAAGTACCAGTCATTTACATAAGTACAAATTTAACCCTCGTAGAACATGGTTTCTTTGAATCTACTCATGGAGAACTGTTTAAACAGCATTTATCACTTAAATTTGTACAATTACTTATTTTACTCTCTGTTTTCATAAAGTTTCATTCATTAAGATGATAACTAAGAAAGCAAAATGCTTTAAATTATAAGCTAATATATATTAATTGACAAGAAATCTTATGCCTGGATAAATGCATGATACATAAGGGGAAAAGCTCCTAAGGCTACCTAAGAATCAAGGGATAAAAGATGGTAAAGAATCTTTCATGTTGAGTATTTATTTATATCATTATTAAAGTAATGAAAGATGTCTAAATTTTGCTTGCTTTTAGTTTTATTTTTTATATTTAATTTAAATGATAATAATATAATAAATATATTATATTTCTGTTTAAATCTATTATATGTGT
>KK120629.1:385030-414777 GCA_000611955.2 Stegodyphus mimosarum
ACGCTACGAATGCCGCATAAGCCATTTTTACTACTTTCGATTCTTAGATTTGTTTACAAAGTTTCGCATCTTGTGTTTCATTTAGTGTTTTAATCTCTTCATTATTAATCTCTGCAATGAAAATTTATTTGCCATCGCCTGATGGTTAATATGTACTTTTCGAATTAATCAAATAATTTTGATGCTACGGACTGTTGCTGACTCATCTGAAAGAATGCATCCGCTGTATCAATTTAGGGTAAGCCAATTTTATATTTTTCATGATGGATATGAAATCACTATTAGTAAAGAAACGAGTCACTAAAGGCAATTTAACGAAATTGAAAGATAAAATTAATTCTGAGATCGCTAAAGCCAATGAGGCAAAAATCGAACTTTTTAAGAAGAAACTGAATATTTTAAGTGCAGATGTTTTATGCGTTTTTGATAACATTTATGTAACTTTTGAGGGAAAGGAAGTTGATACCTATGTTGAAGAATATCAAATAGTTCAAAATACAATTGATGATCTCTACTTGAATTTAGAATGAAAGGGTTCTTGCTTTGATAATGTAAGTTCAGTTAGTGTTAAATCAGATACTATAGAAGTAAAACTTCCGAAATTAACTAATGGAAATTTAGATCAGTGGCTTACATTTAGCGATCTTTTTAAGGCCAGTGTACACAGTAATGTTAATTTTCGAGAGGCTGTTAACACATATTTTAGACATTTATCAGATGCTCAAAGGCTTCAATAATCGTAAGAGCTGTTGTAAGGCTGAAGCTCTGAAAATAATTCAAGCTTTACCTATTTCATATTCAAATTATAAAATTGCTTGGGATTTACTTAAAGATTGATTTTTGAATAAACGTGAACTGGTGAATTCATTAATTAAGACGCTTATTACGCATCCAAATGTTTGATTCAGTGGACACTATTTTGAATCTTGTTAATGTCACTAATGATTGCATCTGTTCCCTAAATGTTCTAGAAAAAAGGGTCGAAGGCTTTGGTGACACATTGGTAACTCATTTACTTGTAGGAAAATTGGATAAAAATACACGCATTTGGTATGAGAGAACTTAAAAGGCAATCAACTAGGAACATTAAACGAATTACGTTTCTAAAGGAACATGCTAGATCACTTCACAACAGTAAAACCAATTTGAAGGAAAGAAAGTTAAGTTCTAAAGTCACATCATTGGTTTTAGAAACTACTACAAATTGTCTTTATTGTAAGAAGGATCATTATTTATATAAGTGTGATCAATTTGGTAAATTGCCTGTTAGCGAGAGATTCAATTTTGTGAAGTTTATTAAACTTTGTATTAATTGTTTATCTAATGTGTATAATGTTAAGGCTTGTAAAAGCTTGAGTAGATGCAAAATGTGTCATAATAATCATCATTCATTGTTCCATTTCACTAAATCTCGAGATACTGGTTTATCTGCTACTGATAATAATGGAAATACATTGTCCTTTCATGCAAGGGTGTTTACTCCTCAAAATATGACAGAAAATACTATCCCAGATAACGTTTCTAATAATTTTAATCAGGTGCACTGTAATTTTGTGAATAATGGAATTATAAACAAGGAAGTTTTGTAGTGCAGTGCTGCAATTAAGGTTCGTGATGCACTGGGTAATTTTGTACAATGTCGAGCCTTGTTGGATTCTGGCTGACGGGCAAACTTCATTACTGAGAGTTGTTTTTCAAAACTTCATCTGGATAGAAAAAAGGCAAAGATCCAGATAGCGTGCCTAGGATCAAACAAATGGTAAAGTGGAGATTACCTTCTCCCCTCACTTTGGTTCAGAACCTTCCTTTACAACTTCTGTTTTTGTTATAGACAAGGTTTGTGGAAACTTACAACACGTATCATTACCACCAAATATTGTGAATTCTTTCAGTGATCTGATTTGGGCAGATCGTTCATTTTATGAATCTGCTCCAATAGATATTCTTCTAGGAGTCAGTGTTTTCATGTCACTTGTTTTGGGTGAACCAATTAAACGAAACAAAAACTTCCAACAGCTGTTCATTCAAAATTAGGTTGGATCATTTAAGGAACAGCATTAGTTAATTCTTATGGGAACTCTTGCATATCATTAAATAATTTAGAGTTAACTACTGATGAATTAGTTAAGAAATTTCGGGACTCTCGAAACAGTTCCGGAAGAAACCATTCTGTCGAAATCCAAAGTAAAATGTGAGGAACATTTTAAAACTTCTCACAACAGAGACGACACAGGTAGATATATAGTAAGATTACCATTCAATAAATTTCCATCAGAACTAGGAGATTCAAGGGAATTGTTTTTGAAAAGGTTTTTCATTTTGGAAAATGGATTAGTTAGAAAACCTGAACTGTATAACTTATATAACGGCTTTCTTGATGAATATTTGCATTTGCAACATATGAGAAGTCATACCTGATTCTGAATCTGTCCCTCCAATAGTTTATTATCTACCTTACCACCCAGTATTTAAACCGTCAAGCACTAGCATTAAATTAAGGGTTGTATTTGATGCATCAGCAAAAACATCCAGTGGATATTCACTTATTGACCTGTTACACGTAGGTTCTAGAATTCAACGAGAGTTGTTTGACATTCTCATCCGATTTAGAACGTATGCTGTTGCTATCTGTGTGGATATAGAAAAAATGTGTAGACAAATTCAGGTGCATCAAGAAGATACGAATTTTCAGTGCATTCTTTGGAGAAATTATGTGAATGAAACGATTCAAGAATATTGATTACTAATGGTGACATACGGAACTTCCCCTGCACCCTTCTTATCAACCCGTTTCCTTCTTTGGAAGTTATCAAATCTGATTTTTATGTGGATGATCTTTTAACAGGTGCTGCATCAAGAACTGCTGCCAAAAATTTAATACATGACATAGATAATCTTATGCGTAGAGGTGGCCTCATACATTGGAAATGGTCATCTAACATGCCTGATGGATTAGAAGGAATACCAAAAGAACTTGGAAAAAATCCACTTCAGTTAGACAGTTTCAAGGAACAATCAAGGAAGGTGTTAGGAATAAACTGGTATCCCCAACGTGTCACATTTAATTTTAACATTCTACCTTCTGTAATTTCAGTTGTCACTAAAAGGAATGGGCTGTTAGAAGTTGCTAGACCTTTTGACCCCTTAGGCTGGTTAGCCCCAGTTATTATTTTTGCAAAAATATTTCTTCAAGACTCGTGGAGTGACAAGTTAGATTGGGATGAAACTCTTAATCCACAATGATCAACCATTTGGACTTGTTTTCAGGGAGAATTAAATTCGCTTAGTAATTTAAAAATTACTAGAATGATTTTAATGGGTAATCATTGCAAGACAGAGGTACATGCCTTTTGTGATCCATCTGAGAAGGCATATTGTACAGTTATTTATAACAAATCGTTTTCTGAAGAAGAAAGTAAGTTGTCATTGAAATGTGCAAAAACAAGAGTTACACCACTTAAAGCATAATCTTTACCACAATTAGAACTATGTTCTGCACTATTGCTAGCAAATTTATTGAAGATAATGAGGAAATACTTGAATGTTCCTGCTAGTAATTGTTTTGCATGCTCAGATTCTACTATCACCTTATTTTGGATTGCATCTGAATCACGGAGATCGCTTTCTTTCATAGCCAATCGAGTGTCGAAAATTCAAACTGCCATTGAGGCGAATTGGAATCACGTTCAAAGAAAAAATAATCCTGTTGATTATGGTACTAGAGGATTACAATCTAATGAATTGATTGAATGTGATCAATGGTTTAGTGGACCTTCCTGGTTACAGAATTTTAATCCAGAATCTGTATTGAATGAAGAAATGGAATTGAATAGTCAAGAAGTAGCTAAGGAAAAAAGAAAATGCATTATTTCTTATTTAGTTAAAATTGATGATGACTGTTTTCTTTGCAAATTTTCATCTTGGGTAAAATTAGGCCGTATCGTTGATTATTGTTTACGATTTATCAACAATTGTTTGAAGCACACTTCTAAGAAAACAGGATTTCTTATCAGTGAAGAACTTAATAATGCGAGTTGTACAATAATAAGAATTTTACAGCATTCTGAATTTCCTGATGAAGTATCAAGCTTAAAAAGTGGAAAGTCGGTGAAATCAAACAGCCGAATACTTCCTTTAAATCCATTGCTTGGTGAAGGAGAAATTATTTGTGTTGGAGGATGATTAAGGAATTTAAATATTTTGGAAAATCAAAGACATCCTATGCTCATTCCTCAAAAGCATTTCATTTTTATTCTCATCTTTAGACATTATCATGAAATGTATTTGCATGCAGCTCCTGCACTTTTGCTTTCTATGATAAGACAAAGGTTTTGGATTTTCGCTGCTAGATCTGAAATAAGAAAAATTATTAAGAATCTGTTGTTTGCTGTAGACATCGTGCCCAAGTTGCAAAACAAATAATGGCTGACCTACCATCAACAGTTACAGCTTCATGAGTCTGTTTTCGAGTAGGGATGGATTTTACCGGCCCATTCATGTTGAAACACAGAGCAGGCCATGGCCGTGTTATGTTTGCATTTTTGTTTGTTTTGCCATGCTAGCAGTTCATCTTGAAGTCGTCGAAGATCTTTCTTCTAAGGCTTGTGTTTAAGCATTAAAATGGTTTATATCCAGGAGAGGAAAACCAAAGGAAATATTTAGGGATTGTGCGACGAACTTCAAGGGTGCTAGCAAGGAAATATGTAAGGCTTTCTTTTTATGTCAGAAAAATTAACATCTCCATTTTTTTCCGACTTCAGAAAATGTTAAATGGAATTTCATTCATCTAGCCGCACCACATTTTGGAGAACTTTGGGAGTCTGCTGTAAAATCTATCAGTGGGAGCAGTGATCTTGACCTATCCCGAATTCACAACCTTGTTAACACAGGTTGAGGCTTGTATGAATTCGAGGCCTTTGTTTCCACAATCTTGATGATCCAAATGACATTAGTGTTCTCACACCCGAACATTTCCTCATTGGTACATGTCTCACATCATTGCCGAAGAAAATTTAGAAGAACTGAAAAATATTGTTGACCGATGGAAATCGCGACTACTAGTTTTCCAAAATTTTTGGAAAAAATGGTTTCCAGAATATCTGTCCGAGTTACAACATCGAAGTAAGTGGGAGAAATCTCACGAAAATATGTCGGTCAATGACTTAGTCCTGATTAAGGAAGAAAACATACCATCTCTTCAGCGGAAATTGGGCAGATTAATTCGTGTATATCCCGATCGGATAACAAAATTCGAGTTGTGGATATTTGAACTGCCAATGAAGAAATTAAAAGACCTATTGTTAAGCTTTGTCCTTTGCCTGTCAAACACTGTGAACTTTGAACTCTTTAGAACATTAGCCTTTAGCCTTTTTTACATTGTTAAGTTTGATTATATACAACTTTTCTTTTATACTTTCTTACAATTTTTCAGGTTATCTTGCATTTTCCTTTGAAGCTCTTGAAGTGCCTCAAGGGGTGCGGTATGTTATAATTAAATTTAAGTAAGTAGATGGCACTGCTATTACAAACACAGATTTATTAAGTCAATCACGTGACTACTTGTACTTTGGAGTCGAGAGTAGATGTCCTTTTTGTAGCTGGATTTGCAACGCAATTTCTCTTTGGCTTGAGAATAAAATCGCATTTTAATACAGTCCATTGCTTGTTGTTATTAATCCGTATTAATTAAATACCATAAAAAAGGAGCAATCAATCAACATAATTAAAAAAGCAAGAAACATCAGTAGTAAAGCATTTACAATTTTTTAAAAAATCTTCAGTTTTTGCGCTGTTGTTTTCCTAATGTGTGCAGTTTCTTGTTTTCACATACATAACATGTTTTCGCTTAAAAAACAGCACAAACTCAACATCTGCGCGACTCTGGCATCAACCAAAACAAACATGTTATGTAAATACCTGGGTTACCATATAAACACTTTTTGGTGACATTGTATGTTGCCATGTAACTATTTTGGCAACATTCTGATTTGCAGTATGAATACTTTTCAATAGGGTTGTCAGTAATCAGAGTGGCATTCTATTTGTAAATTGTTTATTAAGATCGTGTAAGTGCTGTTTGTGTAATAAGTGCTGTTATTCAGTTTCTTTTTAATTAAGCATTTCATTGTCCATTGTGTTATTGAGAAAATTTAATTTCTTTAGGTTGCACAAAAAATTGACAGATATGCAGAAAGCTCACTTAGAAAAATTAAATAAATGGCTCGATGAAATGGAAAATAAACTAAATCATTTACCACCATTAGGACCAAATTTAGAAGCTATAAAGAAACAAGTTGAAATGCAAAAGGTTTGTGCATTTTTTTACTATTGTCATACATTTCTTGAGAAAATAACCATTGGATATGAAATAAAATTAAATTGGTTTCTACTGTATCAGCAAAGGCTAAAGCATTTTTAAAAAAAAATCTGATGCTTCCTATTCTGAATTTGATCTTTATTCTCTTTTTGATATTTATAAAAGTCAATTTATCTGCTGAAATGCGCAAATTTGGCGGATATTTTTTTTGTCTGTGATGAAAAAATAATTTTAATTGAATGCTTAAATATATATATATATTGTTGCATGCTTACAGGTGTGTAATAGATTGAATGCACAAGTCCGATAATAGGTGAATAAAATCTATTTTTTATCAAAAGACATATTTCAGAACTATGCAATTTTCCACAGAAATATTCATATAAGTTTTCACAGTATAATCAGTAGTTACATTTCAAACTACTAAGAACGTTAAACACATTGCAAATTACATCTAAAGAGAAAGTTAATCCAATCTCACACTGAAATCGTACAGTAATAACAGCAGATAACTAAACAACTGAGAGCAGATGCTCTCTTTTCGACCTTAAATAGTTTTCAACTGACCGCGAGATATTTCTATTACTTTCTGCTTCTCGAAATTACTGTAAAGCAGAAAGAGGATGGAATTACGGTTATAGCTAACACAGTGGTCAATTACATTTATTCAATTTCAATACATATTACGGTGATACAGGGACTGGAGGAAATGGTTGCCAAATTTTGTGACAAAACAAGTCGCCAAAACCTATATCAACTTGCCGATATCTCGCCAAATTACAGAGATACCCATTTACTCAATGTTAAATGCAGTTGCTCCTGTATTCTTACTTTTCCAGCGTAGCTTTCTCTTTGTCTGATGCTACATTACAAAGAAAAATACAACAATTTTGCTTATAATTCTACTAAAATTGCCTATTCAAGTACAAAATTTGAAACAATATATATATATTTTGTAAAAATGATTCCTTATGTTTATGCCAAGTTGAAGATTTTATAATGATTCTTTTTCATTTCTGGCAAGAAGAAAATATTTGGTAAATGCACATGGAAACAATGCATATTATATTTTTGAGGTTGAATAGTGATTCAGTTCTGAATAGTTCTTGAAATTTTTGGATGAATGAAAAAGAACTGTTAGAAAAAGGAAAATTTTTATATATTTTCGTTTTGCTTTGAGTTGTGTTAACATGAATTACTGACTAAAATAATTTATTTTGGTGTAATGACATTATAGAATCTACAAGATGAAGTTAAGGGAAAACAAGAAGCTATAAATTATCTTCCTGAAATAGTAGTTGTTATTGATGAAAATGGTAGTCAGAGCGGTAAGAAACATTTTGTACATGTGAAAAGGTCTTATTTAAAATAAAATTTTGAAATTTATCAACATTTACTTACAAATGGATTATTATGCAGATTATGCTGCTCTTGCCAAACAGCTATCTACAATAGCAGAAAGATGGTCTAACATCTGCCAGACAGTGAAAGATCGGAGTGAATTGTTGCAAACAATTGTTCCCCAGTGGCAACAACTGGAAGATGAAGAGTTATGTTTCAGCCAATGGCTTCATCGAAAGGAACAACAACTTTCAACAATTGGTCAAAAAACAGGATCTGACAGTGTTTCATTGCTTGAACAAGTGAAGCTTCTCCAGGTAAAAGATATAATTAAGCATTTATCTTTCCAAACTCAGATTTTGTAGAAATTGTTATTATTTCAATGAAATTAATTAACCTAATGATATTTTCAAATATTCACTTCTTAATTATATTTAATTTCTGAAAAATATTTTGAATACTGCAATTCTGCACCTTCATAGAGTGTTTATTAATTGGTATTTAATGATTATTAATGCATTTTAAATATGACTTCCCTTGCTTTATATGCTCATGTCAATTTTTTTCTTTTATGCTTACATCACTGTTTTGCAATTAAAATAAGATCACCTTTTTGTTTTGAATATTAATTTTGTTTGACACAAGACCCAAATTTACATATTCCAATATATTAATCTTTCCTTCCTAAAATGAACAGAAATGAATTAATATTGAAATATTTTTGTATTTGCAGTCTGTGGAACAAGATCTGGATATTCATCACCGATTGTTTAATCAACTTACTGAGAGGTCTCAGAAAATTAAAGATAAACTTGATAAAGGATCTCTGGGTGTTATTGAAATTACCGAGAAGATTGAAAAACTTACACAGAGGTGGGATTCACTTGTGTTGTTGATGGAAAGTCTCAGTAAAAAGGTAATGTTGCCTTCAGTGCCATGTGTTTTAAAAAGTTAATGTTTCTGATGTGTGCATTCAAAATGTTATGTATGAAAATATTTATCTTATTAAATTATCTAACTTAAAATATTAAAGGTACAAATTTGGAAGAATAGCATGTCAAATTTTATGATAAATTGTTTAATACTAGAAACCTTCACTATTGCAGTTGTTTAATGTACATCAACTTCTTAACTCTAAATTTCTAAATTTATCCTTCCTTCAATTCTTACCACTTAATTTTCAATTACACCCCTGCTACTTGTATGCACGTGATACCCCTCAACCCACCAGAACTTCAACATTCTCTACACCCAATTAGAACTGACATCTTTCCACATGACTCCTCTCCACCACCTAGTTTTCATGGAAGCCGCTCAACTGGGATAGTGGTTAGCGACGCTGACTGCAGTACCAAAGGACCTGGGTTCGAATCCTGGAAAAAGGCATGGATGTTTGTAAATGTATAGTGTCTGCACAGCATGGAGACACTCTAAATATGTGGCGAGCTGAAAGTTCTCTCGAGAGGTTAGTGAGAGGAAGAGGGATGGGAGATCCTTGGACCCATTCCTCTGGGGTGCTCTCAATCAAAATTTGGGGTGGAACTGAGCAAAATCATACTGTCACCTGTATGGTGCTCAAGGTTCTTGCCAACGTAAGGTGCAATCTTGCTCTCCTTGCCACGATGTAGTACGTATACATGTTCTGATATTACTGTCAGACAAGTCACAACACAGTTTTCACCAGAATGCAGAGTTCTCTGCTTCATTGCTAGCACCTTCCAGTAGTCCTGTTGACATCATTAGAGAAGCATGTTGTTGTTTTTTTCTCGCCTTCTTCGCCAGATTGTCAAAAGATGAACTCTGCTATTTCTGTCGTCACCTGAACATTGCTCTGAAGCTGTTACTTTGCTAGAGATAGGCAGTACTGCTCAGGAGCCCTTTGATCTAAACTGCATAGTTCATGGAAAACTATTGCAGTAGTTACAGAAAAAAAATATTAAATGATGGAAAATAAAAGGGCCAGCAAGATTCTTTGAATTATTCAGAAGAAGAAATTGTAGCATTACTGCTGTTAGGAGTTTTATACTGATTGCTAGCACCTTTAGTTCACTCATGATAACATAAAAATCTAGATCATTGTTAATAACCAAACATAACAATCTTAGCTGGCAGCGCAGAAATTATCATTCAGTGCTATTCTTAATTATCTTTTGAATTTTGGTTTTTATTGCCTTTTTAATTAAAAAAAAATTACCTAAAAATATTTTGTATTTTTCAGTTGTTCTTTTTTTCATTTTAAAATGCCTTTGTTTTATATGTCATGTGTTTTCTTCTCTTGATACGAATTTTGTATGCATGTAAATAATTTGAGCGAAATTGTAGTACCTCTTGTATATAACATGAAAGGCCTGAAGAGAATGGAGCTTTGCCAGAAAAATAAGGTTACAGGGGCAAGTCTATTTGACACTGAGGTAAATAAACAGCTATCTTGCCAAGCTGGAGATGGTTTTGGCAGCTACATTTTGACACTAAATTCGGCAAGAATTCTCCAAATGTCACCAAACTTGGTGACATTTGGGCCCAAACCCTGTTTAACTATAACTGATTGTATTGCTTTGCAACTGTAGCCTTATCCAGTCCTCTGTAACTGTGTAAGCCTTCCATCAGTTTTAAGAAATTGAAGGTACTGACATTTTTTGGCAGCTGGGAGAAATGGAGAGACTGAAGAGAGCTTCAGGTTCAGGAGCTGAAGTTTTTAGGCTTTAGTTCAGAGTTGAGTTTTGAGTATTGAGAGGTCTCCATGCAAGCTTCTTTCTTCAAATGCACTTTACATTGTGTTGCATTTAACATTCGTAGTTGTTTGAAGTGGTAACTACTGATTGTGCTCGGTCATACTGAGAATAACTGTATAGTTTTGTGAAACATGCGAGAACTGTAAAGTGTTTCTTTTAGGAAAATTAATTTTATCGAGCTATCACTAGTTCTGTTTGCACTCATACGAACCCACACACACATAATAGTACTTATAAATAACTTATATAAGTGATTTCATGCCATTGTCATTAATACATTTGTTTTAATGTAATACATTTGTTTTAATGTCTAATCTCATAAAAATAATTTATTATTTCAGTTATCAAGTGTGGAAGAAGATGATGGGACAAATAATGAGCCAAATTATGAACAATCCTCTCAGTCCCTCACTAGCCAAGAGGTATGTTTCTTTTCCTCAATGATTTCAATTTTCTATCCATTTTTCTTAGAGGTTTGAATTTAAATTTGAATTAATACTATATTAATACACTATAGAATGAGTAATTATTAAGTTTACTACTGTTTTAATATGTGCATTATTATTTATTTATTTTTATATAATTGTAATCAGTTGATGTAGTTTAATCTATTGCTTTTTTTCCCTCTAGTGAAAAACAGTATGCCTGTATAAAATAATTTACATAGGTGTATGCTAATACAGCATAATTAACACAGTTGTATAATCAGATGAAGGTTTTATGTCTCAAATCTGGTAACTTGCATTTCGCACATTTTAAATTTGCAACTATGGGTCTAAAAATTGTGGTTGCAAATTCAAAACATTCCAAATGACATGTTACTAGATTTAAGATGTGAAAGCTTTATCAGTTTCTAGATATATTAAAGCATTTTACTTAGTTATGAATATAAAAATTAGAGTTTTAACTATTTTAAATTCAGAAGTTGTAAAGATGATTTATATACAATTTTTTGATTATTCATAATCATATGTAGGATAGTGATCAAGGAGGTGCGAAAAAGCGACGTTTAGACAGCTGGCATATGAAGGAATGGTATCAGAATTTTGAAATTATCAGTTTATGGCTAGATCGTATTGAATCCTCTGTTGGCTTAGCGGCATATGAAAGCTCTGGGAATGATGTTTCACCATGGGATACATTATCTCTTGATGATCAACAACTTCTTTTAGAGGTAAATATTTGCTTAATTTATTAGCCCTTTTTTTTGTAAACAAACATGCTGTAGTTCGTTTTGTGTTGTAAAGTTATGGTAGTGCAAAGAAAAATGAAAATTAATGTAAAAGAAATCATAAGTTGTTTAATAAGTTAATTGTTTATTTTTTCAAGTATCAGGATATTACTTTTGTAGTTGCATAACCAACTGTTTTCATTTTGCCTATTTTAGTATAAATCATATCAGATAAGCTCATTTTTATGTATTGTGATATGTGTTTCGTTTTTAATAATATATTTTGTTTTATTTACATTTATATTATTATGCCTACTAAGATTTTTGTGTGACATTCAACAACGGTTAAAAAAAATAATAGTTAAAAAAAAAAAGGGGGGAATCTGGAAGGTTTCAGATTTTAAATTACGCCCAAAGGTTTTTTTTTTAATGTTTTGTGTGTTACCTTTATTTATTAAATATCATGTTCTTCACACTTAAACCATAAAATTCAGTTTAACAGCAATATCGCAAAATAATTTTAAAATGAGTCTATCTTTAGAATTTCCTATACACAGTTCCGAGATTTTGTTCAAAAATTCGTTTAAGTTTTACAAAATGTGAAATAGATAATAAAACAAATTCCAGATTTGGGCTTCCAGATGCGCGTATTCGAGTGGAAACGTACCTTACTCAAAATTGGATGGCTCTAGGTATTTTATCATATTCGGAGAAATATGCATACATTTATGCAGATTCTTCATTATTTAATTTCTTTAAATATAATACAGAGCTGCAATATAGAGTGGCAACAGTTCAAAAAGTGATTCAGACTTTTAATGTTTCCAATGCAAAATCGCATAATGAAAACAATAGTCCTTCAGGGACAAAGCCCTTTTGGACTAAAAACTGGATAATGGCAACCAAAATTTTAATACTTACGTGAGTCAAATATATTCTGTAGTTTCTTTTCAATCAGTTTAACATACATTTTATGACTTGTATTATTATTACTTGTTATTTATCTGAATGAGTTAAAAGATTGAATGACTTATTTACCAGTGGAGAATAATATAATCACATAAAGCAAACTTGTAGTTCCAAAAAAGAGTAATTATTTACGAAACAAAACCAGTATTTATGCAGTGTTTTCAATAGTAACATATTGCATTGTATTATATTGTAGAATGCATAATATGTTTATGAGGTCTACTGTGTCTGTTTGGGAAGTGAAAGGAAATAGCACATTCTTCATACATTTAATAATATTTTTCGTACAGTGTAATTTCTATTTTTATTTAGGCCTCTTGCCAGCATGGTGATAATTTGTAAGTATCATTTTTGAAAAATGTCTTGTCCTTAGAGCCAAAGAATGTTTTTTTCTTTTCAATCCAATAGCGGGCACCACTCCTAAGGTCAGAAGGGGTTGCCATTTTATTGCGGAGGCACCTAATAAGTGTCCACTTTTGCTTGCTGTGAAGGGACATACCGTTAGGACCATCCCTTCTTCGGGATTCAAATTGGGTCCCTTTCGTACTGCAATAGGCTCTCTTAATCACTATACTGTCTGGGCGGCTGAGCCAAAGAACTCAGGTAGTTGTTGGGTGTCATCTGCTTCAGTTTAGAACTTTTTTCCTTCAAAAGGTTTTGCAAAGAGAGAAACAAGTTATAATAAAAATGTACTATATCTGGGGAATAAGGTGGATGTGGCAAAATTTCTCAGCCTAGCTCTACGATTTTTTGACAAGTTTTCAAAGCAGCTTGTGCATAGCATTAGTATGATATGCTTTCTACTAAGCATTGCCAGCCTGTTGGTGCTTTGTTAAATTCATCCATTTGGTGACAGTATCTTTCTAAATGGTGTCGTATACAGCATTCGCTTAATCAGGCTCAAGTTTGCTGTGGAGGTGGTAGGTTATTGGGCTCACAGTATGTTCTTTTCCTAATGATATTTTCATAGGTAATCCGTTTTCAAAACCAGTTGTTGTTTGGACCAAGAAGGGTTTGCTTTTTATTCTGAGCAAGCAGAGATGTGCATATGAAGCCTCTATCATGCAAATTTTCTCACTTAATTCATGAGGCACCCATTTGGAATATATGCAAACTGATTTTAGTTTACAGATATGGTCCAAAATGGTGTGTTGAGCTGAGTTAAGCTTTCCTGAATTCTTCGATGTCAGAAAATGATCTTGCTGTATCACAGTCTTGACAATATTGTCATTGATTAAAAATGGCATGCCAAAACTTGTCTCATCAAGTTGCCTGCTTCAAGTTTTTGAACTGTCTCTTGGACATTTTGTCCTAAACTGCATTTCCACCGAAAACTCATTAAATTCCAGCATGCTTCTGTAACATTTCTTGTTGGAATTCGTACAAAATTCAGGGTTCTAAATTAACTTTATCTGTAGCCATGTTTACACCATCCCACCACATTTAATGAAGATTTGAGACACTTTTGTTTTAATTAATTTAGAAGCATACATATGCATAAATGTTATGATAAAGAGAAACAGCCATATATGTCTCAAATAAATATGAGCATACGTTTTGAAATATCATTATCAGACAGAACTTTTCTATAGACCTTATATTAATGCCACTTCTGTGCTATTGATTAACAACAGACCGCTGATTCTCATGTTTTGCTATAAGAATAGCATTAGTAATATTGAATATATTGTGGTAAAACTGATATGTTAAATTTTGAAATTATGCAAATTACTACTACTTTGAAAAGAAAGGTGTGGAAGAGAGAAATGGTTAACTTGGAAATAATTCAGTACTTGTGAGCAAACCATGAACTGTAGTGAAAGGGCATAAAAGTCATAGAAATTTAAGCCATATAACTGATCATTATATAGTGCTTTTTTTTTTTAAGTCAAAAAAAGACAGTCTTGAAACACGGCTTTATATTATTTCTCTTTTCATTCGAGTTTGTTGCCGTTTGGAAGAACATAAGATATTCTTATTTCATATTTAATCTGTCTGTTATTAATTATGAAATTAAACTGTTTAAAAGTGATACATGCAGTTCATAGGAATGTTATTGTTTAAAATTTTAATCTGATATCTAATTAAAAACATTAAATATTTTTATAGAACCACATTATATTTTGATGTTTGAAATATACAGAAGATACTGAACATTCCCATTTTGGTCTTAATGCATACTCATAAAGTATCCTATAAAATGTTTCACAATTCCATCTGGGCCATGTCAACCAATAATCTCTACTGATGAACCATATTAAACTTTAAAAGAACCTTTTTCAGCCATGATTAAAATCTGAACCTTTCAGATTTTTTTTTAATGCTGCTTAATTATTTTTTGGAAAGTGTTCAACAAAGTGCAGAAATTATGTGATGTATAGGATTTTTTTTTTCATTGAATAGAATTTTCGTAATAGAAGTCTTTTACAGAAAATAGTTGATTCATGCATTAGTTAAAATTCAATATAAATGATAAATATTTAATGTTATCATTTTGGTTTGTTGTTATTTACCACTATTATTATTTGTGTATTTTTATGGGATAATTTCTATTCCTATTTTCAGTACATGTCTTGTGTTAAAATTGTGTTAAGAGCATCTTGTAATGTTAATATTTCTGGAAATATTAAATTCTCTTGTTACTTTTTCTTTGTGTTCCTACCAAAATATAAATGAGTAGCAACTTTTAATCTGAAATTGTTTCATCCTGTTTTTGAAATAAAAATTGTAACTATACATGTAAAAACATATAATTTTTTAGTTTGTTCCTGTTAAATTAAATTATATATGTAACTAATCATTTAGTATAAACTCTGCTGCTAATATAAACTGTTGGACTAACTGCTAAACTGATAAATTATTGTTACACTATAAAGGACTCTTTTATGACTCCATCCAAAATGACTCCCCGTAATTTCCGAGTGCTACTTCAGGTACCTGACTATCATACGGCACAGTCACAAGCACCTGATGCAGCATGTGGAAATTATGGGGGGTTGTTTTGGATGAAGTCATAAAAGAGTTCTTTATAGTGTAACAATAATTTATTATGGGGGCATAAAATAGTCCTTTATAGTGTAACAATAATTATTAACAGGTTTAAGTTACACATGGACATTACATTTAACAGAAGAAAATTACAAAGCAACAGTCTGATGCAACCTATCAGGTGCATCACTTGGCTTTTACTGGAGTATTTCTCTGGTTACCCACCAGAGGGTACCCTCCTTGTTACAGTTAATCCAACAGTTTATATTAGCAGCAGAGTTTATATTAAATGATTAGTTACATATATTAATTTATGTTACCAAAGTAATATAAATACTTTTATAATTATTGAAGTTCATCCTTGTAGTGTCACTGTTCATTTATAATTGTAGGAAACAGAAGCTGATTTTAGAATCCAAAAAGGGAAAATAGAAAAGTTCATTTATGAAGGTCAACAATTCATAAAAGATTTAGAATCAAGTGAGTTTTTATTTTTCGTCTTATCATGAACAATTAAGAGTTACGTTGGTTTGTGATAAATTGCACAACATAATTTAAAAACATTCTGAGAAAATTTGATAGTACATTTTGTTATTGTAAATATGCAAAACTGCGTGTGATAATTAATTTTTGGAAATAAAATTCTAGAAAAGGCAGATCTGCAAAGTTTATTTAAATTTTATTATTTTTATTAAATTTTCATTATTTTATAAATGTATCTAAATTTTAAAACTTGAAATAAATATTATGATGAATTAATGTCAGTTATTTTTAATGTTTATGCATGCAGATGTATAAATCATTTATATTAATGTTATATTTAAGAAAATTTAAAATGCCTATCATTGCATATATAACTGAAAAGAAGGGAAGAAAAAAAAAGGAAGCAGGTAATTTTTATTTTGAAAAAGATAAGATCTTAACATACTTTGTCATATGAGCAATTGTTTTGAAAGGGATGAATGTTTCATACAAAATAATAGTACTTTCTGAGTATCCACATCCCCTACTGATAAGTTGGCTACTGTCTTTTCTCCAAGCTGACAAGTAATAAAATTAGAAAGCGAGCAACATCAGAAATAAAATACTTACCTTTTTCCTCACATTGCCATATGCAAAGTGATCTGATTTTGCTTAAAAAGAAATCATTTAACATCAGAGAATTGCACAAACTCGACTCTGCACAACTTCCATATTATGTACAATTTGAAACAGATATGCTACATACATACTTAAGTTTCTACTTGAGCATTTTAGGGACATACTGCTTTGTTGCATGAATAATTTTTTGTGTCTTTTCGATGGGAGGACAGATAATCAGAAAATACCATAGCTTTTGCCCATCCTTCCCCTTTTAAATGATTAAAAGAATCTCAGAAAAGTAGAAAAATAAAAAATAAAAGCAAATAAATGAAAGTTCCTTTTTTAAAATCTTATGTGAAATCTTTATGAGCTATTGTTTAATTTCTTTAAAGAGTGTTTAATATATATTTTACATTTTTATTTTGACATGATCTATATGATTATATTGTTTGTTTTCCATATATAAATCTGACAAAATGAATTTCATTGTAGAGATAAAGCCACTAGCCTTCCATATTCAGAATTCATTTGTAAAGTTTCCTTCTTTCTCCTTTTGTAGAAGGTCAGAATCCACAAAAAATTAAGAAGATTCTCTCTGAAGTGGAGCATCGTTGGAAAATGCTTGTATCTTCAGTTGAAAATCAAAAGCGGAATGTTCAATTGCAAGTGGATGCCGACCGTTTGAGGTGTGAGAAAGATGCCCTTGAACTAATTCTTAATTCACATTACCGATGGATGGAATCTGCAGAGCGTTCTCTTCTTGATGCAAAACCTGATGAGAGCAGAAGATTGGCTGAGCAGTGTAAAGTAAGATACTGAAACATTTACTTGGCAATTTTCTTTTGAAAAATGTATTAAAAAGTTTCTTTCTACTATTGTAGTTTTTTAGAAATACAGCTTAATTTTTCAAGGTACTCATTTGAATAGTATTACATTGTATTCTATTCAAAAGCTGGAGTTGCTAGGGAAGTTATTTATAATTTATATACTATGTAGGTTATGTTAACTTCCAGTTAAATAATTTCTGTATAAAAATGTGTAATTAAAATTTTTGAAAAGCAGCAGAATGTTAATGAGTGATTAGGAAAACTCACTCTTGGTTTATTTTTTAACTCTTTCATATAGCAATTTTCCTTCATATTATTGTATTTGCTTTAATCTTAAAGCTGTTAATTACTGTTTATCGTAATTGCCTTTATTTTCAGGCTAATTGTTCTTGGGAAACAATGCAATGCTGTTTGTTCAGTGCACAAAATTTAAGTAAAATTTTGAAGTGATCCAATGGAATATTTCATTTGCTAGTGCATGATGCCATTGTGAATTAGTGCATGAAGTCATTCTTTAAAAATTTCTGTGAAGGCACTATGAGGGATGATTATTTTGGATTTGATTGTATCATTTAATTATTGTAAAATGCATTAGGGTTATCCACTTATGGGGTGTAATAACATTATGCGGGACAAAATTAAAACTAGAATGTATTTGTGTTAACAAAGTGTGTCTGCTAGCATTGGTGCTATAGGCAGCCACCTAGGGTCCTGTTTTTAGAGGATATTGGATAAATTTTTCTCGTAAATGACAATTAAGTATATTTTGCTTTGGGTTGTTAATATATTAAATTTATGTGCAGCAACAACTGTATTGATTGCTTAGGATGCTGGATCTAGGAATGTTGGTTACTTGTGAATAAAATCATCAAATTCTCATATAGCCAGTTTGTTCAACATCTGGAATAAAACCTGGAGCAAATAAATAGTATTTCATGTCTTTAATTACCCATTTAGTCACTAGTGAATTAGTTGTTTTAGAATCGTTTTAAATTTTGAGCAAAATTAAATGCTGCTTTTATTTCCAGCATATTAAGTTCATATGAATGATGGGAAATTTATTGACATTAAGATAGTCTGTAAATATTTTTGGAGTAAAGACAGACTTAGGTAGTTTCTTAACCAGTCTGTATCAGAAGTTCAAAAATTTCTATTGAAAGATAGCTGACGATTTTATATTTCAGAAGACTGTTTTTAATTTTATAACTCCAGACCATTTCAATGAATGCTACAAGTTAATATGTTAGTAATATTTGAGCTTCTTAAAAAACTCCGTTTTTTACATTTTGCAATAAAAAAGGAGTTTTAATTTAATAGTGTTGACTACCATATCATTGGGTCTGGATTCGAATCCCAGAAAAGGCATGAAAGTTTATGAGTGTATAGTAGGGGTTCCCAATGCTGTGCCTGCTGGCGCAATGGCACCCACCGATTGGTTAACGTCTGCCCGCAGCTGTGCGATCACAATAAAAAATGTTTTAGTTTTCAGTAAAATTCTAAGTGAAAATTTTCTCATTTTTAATGAAGTAGAAATTGGGTCCAACACAGATATTGGCACAAAACAAAATGCTGCTGATCTCTTTTATTTTTATGTATGTATTATGAACTCTATCCAACTATAAATTCACCTTGAAAAGTAAATGATGTCCACCATCTAACATGTATTTTAGAATGTGCTGTTGGGGACAAAAAGATCAGAGAACCCTTGATGTATAGTATATGTGTAGCATGAGAACACTTAAAATACTGTTATACCAGAATTGTTTTTTTTTAATGCTTGTGGTAGGGGAAGAAGAGAAGACATTTGGCTTAATCACCCGGTACATTCCTCATCAAAATTATCACAAAGCTAGACAGATTCAGACTGTCTCCTTGCAAAATGCCCAAAGCTTGGTGTTTTATTTTGGCCAGGAAGCAATAACCCTTGTTTCTTGGTAAAAATAAATTTTCTATGTCTGATCTGACTCTAGTTTCAGGATTAGATTGAGTTATTTGCATTATGGCAAAGCACACGAGGAGTGCCTAAACTAAGAGGAGGTGTGTTTTCATGGAGGACTTTCCAAAGGGAACTGACTCGTATCCATTTTACTCAAAGAAAAAAACCATGAAAATTCCTGCCAGTCTGTTGGATGGGATTTAGATCCAGATTGAACTATCAGTGTTCAGTAATTTCACCACTCAGCCCTTGCTTAGGAGGATTAATGAAAAAATAGTTGATCTTTTCTTCTTTGTTTAATAATAGATGATGGATCACTTTGATTTTTAAACTGTTTTTAAGCTTGAGGTTATTTTCAAATTTATTAAAATATATGTCTCCCCAAACTTGTTTTCAATTGCATACCACAAATTTGCTTTATTTTTTGTTCTATATGTATTTTACACATTTATCCAATTTTAAAATTTATTTTCTTCTGTTTCTTAAGCTTCGCCTTAAGTCCTTGCAAGCCCAGGAAGAGAAAATTTCAAGGCTGAAGAGAGAAACGAATGAAGCTAAAAAAAAATCCCCTGCCCTCATGTCCTTTGCTGTTGAGGTTGATCAGTTTTGCAAAGACTGGGAGGATATGTCTGGGAGGTTAGGTAAAAATATAGATTTTAATTACTGAAGGACATTATAAAAAGTTTTGAATATTATATATGGGTTTTAAATATTTATCTCATATTTAAGCAAATGACTTAATTACAATTTATTAAGTTAAAGTTTTATACAATTATCTAATGAAAAAAAGTATGCAGAAACTTTTAAAACTTTTAGCTAATCAGTATTTATGTGTTACCCAAGTGTAATTTACAATCTTAGTAATTTCTTGTATAAATACATTTTATTTTATGCATGAGTATTATGTAGTTTAAAAATACCTAAAGGTGAAGCTGTTTTGTTATTTCTTTTAAGTACTTTTAATTGAAAATCATTTATTTAAAAAATACCTTCAACAAATATATATATATATATCACTTGTATCACAAACTAATTAATATGAATTTTGATTACTTTTACCACGTTTTAATAAATTCTAATTTTTTTATGGAAAAAAAAGTCAGGGTTATGTAAAATTTGGTCATAAATTCTTTAAATTACTATTTCCATCCATGTTTTACAGCTGACTTTTCCAAAATGATTTTCATGTAGAATTGTCTACAGCAAAACTAAATCTTTTTAAAAACTAATATGTTGTATACCAACTCTATGCTTCATATAAAACAAGTTCTGTGTAATGATAAATGAAGATTGGTTTGAAGGAAGTTACCAAACAACATTAAACTTTTCAGCTTTTAATTAAATGGCATTATTGTTACTTGTCTGTATATTTATACTTTAAAAAGATTGTAATCTGAAATTAAATGAAGATTAAAAGCCAGACATTTTCTATTCTTAAAAGTTAATAATATGTAGTAAAAAAGATGTGAGAATTCTCTCTGATACAGTGCAATTAACTGTGAGAAGTGACTCATGAGAACAACTATTTAATGCAAAATGTTAAAAATTCGAAGAAATAACGTTCTTATGTGTAACTCTGCAATGCAGTGCTTACATTTACATAAATTACCATAAAAACTTAATGCATTAACATAAATTTTGGTACCAAAAATATTGTCTGTTGTTATGTAGCAATGTTTCTTAAATAGTTCTAAATAAAAGCTAACAAAAAAAGGGGGGGAATTGTTTGAATTCCTGGGACAGAAGTCATTCAGATTCACCAGGTCAACTTGGAAATTATACAAAAGTTTGGTGATTTTGGCATTAAAAAACTAATTAAAAAATTTAGATTTTGCATTTTTTTTATTTCTAATTATTAGAATAATATATATTAGTAATTTCTAATTGATAGTATTTTTAGAACTGTATTTTTAGAACTAGTCTTATTATGTAAAAATAATTTTTAGCATCAATGGAGCGCAGCTTAAATCATGAGATGCTTCAAACTCCACCATTGAAATTAATAAATGCTGCCAAGGCTCTTGATGCATGGTTGGTTGATGTGCATCAAGCTTTGTTGTCTGAAAAGATACTTGTGTCTGAATTGGAAAATATGGAGGAAGAACTAAAGAAACTAAAGGTATTTAACCTGTTAATTTTTTCTTTTTCTGTATCACCCTTATTTACAATATTTTAGAATTTATTTTACATTTTTACCATCATATTAAAGTAGATGTATTTCTAAGAAAATCTGCAAAAATTAGAGCTTTTTATTTAAAATTTCTAAAAATATGAGTTAATTTATATATTGTTGCATTTTCAAATTTGGCATATTTGTTGAAAGCGATAATTATGAAAATGTGGTTTACGCACTTTGTTAAAATTATTTGAAATGTGAAGAAGAATGATGTGACTTTTTTCCCTGTCATCCAGAATGTAAAAAGGCAGGAACAATGTGACTTTTTTCCTTCCCCTGTACAATGGAAGGGAAGGAAAATAGGTTGCCACATATTAAGAAGTTCGCCAAGTAAATTATTCTTGGCTCAAACTGAAAAAAATTCACCAAGTTAAATTTTTGATTTTCTCCATAAATTTCGCACCGAATTTTACAAACTTTATTAGGCATAATTTCAGTTGTAGAAACGAAATATGGAAAAAAAATTGGTTTGTTATTTCAGATATTAGAACAAAGCTATATATAAATCTAATATAGTATATCTTAAGTCACACTTCCGAGACATGGAAAACGTGGCCCAGTAGAATGGGAGATATAGAACTGTTCTGCCCCCCCCCCGGCAGTGTACATATCGAAAAGTAACCCTAGTTTTATTCGTACAGAAACTTAAAATAATTATTTCATTTGTATTTAGAGTGATTGAAGAAGAAATGTAGTTATTCATATTCTCTGAATTTTGTAGTAAATTGTTTCGTGTGTGTGAAACAAAGTTTAAAAAAAAAAATAATATTGTTCCCTTTCTTTCCATTTTATGATATATTCAGTAAGCTTATTTTTTAAAGAATTTTTTTCTCTTAAAATGGATTTATAACATGTAAAAACTGAAGCAGTTTTGCATTCTGTTATTTTTGTAAAAAGCTAGAACCTTATGTAACAAGTTTTTAGTGGTTTTATAAAATTGAAAATTTTCTTTTGGGAAAAAAGTTAAAATATGTAATTATCTTTAGCTTTACAATTGGATTGTTATAACTTGTGAACTTTGAATATAAAGTGATCTTCTAATATTTCAGATTCATATTTTTATGTGCTATAATCATGTTCATTGAGAAGCATTTGTAAATAACTAGAAGCATATTAGCAGGGTGGGAAAAGCATTTAAATTAGTTTATAAAAAAAATCAGCCAACAGACTTATTTTATCGGTGTGATTAGATGATAGTGTATTGTGTGTGTGTTATTACATATTATATTAATGCAATAACATGACACCATGTTGATTGTGAATTTATTGCTAGTAAATGGCCCCTTTGTTGGTGACAGTGATCACATATATTTATTAACTTTTTGTGTTTTATATTTGAATAGTTTAAAAGTCTTTTCTGTCTTATAATAATTAATTCTGTTAATAACATTAAAATGTGACTAATTTTTTTCTTTTTTAAAGTGGTATTCAGAAGTTAACCATTAACCTCATTTTTTGAAGTTATAGGAGTTGATCAGTTTGATAGTGTAACATGTATTTTACATTTCTGTAATAGTTTGTAGTAGGTGTACTGTGCTTGATTTGAGGAAGGAAAAAAGAAATTTTTTTTTTATTATTTATTTTGCAAGTTATTGCTTTTAGAACTTTAATTTGTTTATTATAGGAAATACAGTCTACTGTTGAAGAGGAAGAGCATGATCTGCAATTTGTTATCACTACAGGGAAGAATCTTTTAGAATCCGATTCTGGTGCTCTGTGGGCTAATGATTTAAGGCAGCAACTTAAACATTTAGAAACCACTTGGTCAGAAGTTTGTAAAGAAATTCGACTTAAAACAGAGAAATTAGAAAAATATATTTCACAACTTCATCAGCTTCAGGTACATTATTTTTTATTTGCATAATTTATTTCATTCTGATAATGGTTTTCTTTCTTAATCTCTCCCATCCCCATATGTAAAATTTTGTTCCCAGTATTTTTGACAGTAATTTTTTTTGCATCAAAACATTGAACAAAAATAATTTTTCAACTTTATTATCTTTATGATATACTTTTATTCCTTTAAAAAATACATAAATATCTGGACTTAGAATACTCTTAATATATGGGTTAAACGTATCTAAATCATTTTTCTAATCTTACTTTTATTGTGCATTACCTGAAGACAAGCAAGGATCAGCAGAAACAGCATTTCGTAGAGATATTTGATATATGTTATTGAGAAGCATATTTTAAAACTCCCTGTGATAGTGAGGGATCTCTGTGTGCTTGTATTCTGAAGTCCACAATCAGAGTTAAATCAAAGTTTCAGATCTAGAGATCTTGATGGTCATTTATGTTGAAAGTACAGATTTATCACTCACTTGTTTTTTAAAGTTGAGAAGATCTGTTTACAGGCGAGTTACATGGAGCTATGCTCTACCCTGCGTAAATGTCACAAAACCAGTTGCTTGTTGTTCTTTCAGACTGGAAAAAATGTTTTGTAGCAGGTCAGCATTATGCAGAGCTGTTACATTCAGGATTCCAAAATACATCATTTAACTGATATAATTGTAACTAAAAAAATTTGCATAGTAAAGTTCATTAAAATATTTTTATAGTGTTAAGCATTGTATGTAGATTTTAAAATACAGTGAAATACATTTTTTAAACATGCATTGACTTTGCTTGACTCTGTCATTACCCAAATAAAGATGCTTTCTTAGATTGGCTTCAAATAAGTGATCAGTTCTTGGTCATTTGCTTAAAAAAAAACATCAGTCACTTTCGTGTTATGTCCTACCGTGCCAAGCAAGTTAAAAAAATTCAACAAGTTTTATAAGCAAAAAGTTTTAGTTACTCTTCGTGAATAAACTTTCTATGAATCGGTGTTGAACTATGTTATCTTATTGCGAGATTTGTGCTGCAAAAGACAGCTGTAATGAAACATTATATATACATATATGTAAGCTTTATATCTATGTAATGAAAAATAAAATAAGTAATATGTTTAAAATCCATTCCATGTTCAGTTTGAAATAAACCATATGAAAAAACCAGAAACACAGTGCAGACTGCATAAAAGGGGCAAAACAAGCCAAAATCAAAATTGTAAAAAGAAATTTGCATTTTTCACTAAATTGTTAGCAGGGGGTTTGGTGCAATGAAAGAAGTAAATAAATCGGCCTGTTTCTGAATTAATAGAGATAACAAACTAAAGTTTAGTACTTAAAATAATCTCAAAAACAATCAGAATAGACCGTGTCTTAATCAGTCCAGCCCCTACAAGCTGAAGTAAGTACTGTAAAAAATGTATAATTATGCAATCAAAAATGTTAACAAAGAAATTAAAAAAGCTTAAAATATTATTTTGAGTAGATCACGAGTACCCCTCTTTCGGGGAAAAAAAAAAAAAAAACATAAAACACGCAAATACAGCTATCCAATGCATGAAAAAATAAAAACACCTGAAAATTTTTGAAGCCATACGGGCCGGGTTAAAACTATTTTTAAAATTCTAGCATGAGCAAAAAAAGGAAAAAAAAATCTAATAATAGTTATTTTCAATTAAAATAGACTGAGTCCAAGGAAAATAGACGTATAAAACAGAAGCAATTCAACATATGAAAAAGTAATAAACGAAAATTATTCTAAGAAATCTGATGTGTACACCACATGACTTCCTTGTATGGAATATTAAATTATACACATTTTTTCTTGCATTTCATATAAACTTATTGGATTGAATTAAATTTACTTCATCAATAGTGCATAAACCACAATTAAATAGATCCGCTTTTTACAATTCACTATATTTGCTTACCATAATGAGACTCTGGCGCTAGGTTCACTTAACAGCATTGCATCTCATTCATTTTATAACTCAGGATGCACAAAAATTATATCATCTGAAGAATTATAAAGAATTAAACTATTCTAAAGAATAGAAATTTTAGTATAATTCTAAAGAATTCTAATTATTCTAAAGAAATTAAACAAACAAAAAAACCTGAAACGTTTCAGATTTTAAATTACGTCCAAAGGGACTTTTTCTTAATGCTTTGTGTGCTACCTTTATTTATTAAATATCATCTTTTTTGTACTTAAACCTTCAAATTCAGTTCAACAGCAATATCACAAAATAATTTTAAAATGAGCATATCTTTAGAATTTTTGATACACAGTTCTGTGTGTTGGAGATGAAAAGGTTTCCCCCCCATCCCCATAGAATATTGCCATTGCTCGCTTTTAAATCGTTGAGTTTGTTAATAAAAATTTGTTAAAGTTTTACAAAATATGAAATAGATAATAAAACAAAATCCAAATTCCAAATTTGGGCTTCCAGATGCCCATATTCGGCTGGAAACGTACATTATTCAAAGTTGCATGGCTCTAGGTACCATTGTTTTATCACAATGCGAGAAACATACATACATTTATGCAGATTCTTCATTATTTAATTTCTTTAAATATAACACAGGGCCATAATGTTTGGTGGCAACAATTTGAAAAGTGAATCGGACATTTATAGTGAATCAACACAAAATGCGAAAACAAAAACAATAGTCCTTCAGGGACAAAGCCCCTTTGAACTAAAGAAAAACTTTTTTTTCGCAGATGATTCAGTATTTTTCATTCAGTTAATTGAATTTTCATTTCGCGACAAGGCAAAAATACATAAAAACTCAAAATATCTATATTAAAAACTACGAAGTAAATCTTAAACACTTAATTTATTGAATAAATTCCAGAATGGATTGATTAAACATGATTTAATTCGCAGTAATAAAAGACGTGATTTTTGTTATTGTGAAACTCAGTTTCTCTTGATTGGCAACAAATCCACTATTCCACTAAGTTTCAAATGTGAACAATTATGGCTTCTATGGTAAAAATAATTAAGCTTAACCGCACTTAAACTTTAAATTGTTGATAATTACACAAATATTGCAATCAGATTTACTAAAGGCATAAAAAGTTTAAGCAGAAGATAAGAAGAACATAATTCAATCTTTTGCGCAATTTACCAACATAAAATAATTAAAAAAACTGAGCTCGCTGAGCCGAGTAACAGAGTGGGTGTATATATATATATGTTTATATATTTTTGGTGCTGCCAATGCAGCCAAAAAAGGAGGTAGGTGCACATCTACTTGTTATGTCAGTCCTATATGCAAAATTTAAATGTTCTGGGGCTACTTGTTTTTGAGTTATGTGAGATACATTGTACGTACATACAGACACAAAAAAATCTCTTCAAAATTCATTTTAGGTAAGTTTTATAATTTCTTTGGGGAAATAGATCCTTTATGTACTCTAAAAACATCATTAAATTGCATTCAATAGCGGTCAAAATGTGTATTTTTGTTGAAATATGCTACCTGGAATTTTTCGTGATTACAATACTTCCTTTATTCCATACAAGGAAGTAAAAACATAAAATAAATAAATAAATAAAAAGAGGAGTTACTTTTTTTTAATGTGTAACAGTAGAGGGAAAAAATTGAAATGGAAAAATATATTCAATATGTTCTATAGCAAAATCCTGTCCTAAAATCTATCCTAAAATGCCATAAGTAATGAAATCAGATAAACTATGAATTGTAAACTGATTAATAATAATAAAAAAATAGAAGAAACTTCTTTTGAAACATTAAATATGGTGGTGTAAAAGTGAATATCTTGTAAAAGGAAGAAGCATTGAATTACCTGGATTATAAATTCTAAAGGTTTATAAAGGCATAGCTTACTTTGATTGTTTTCCTGAGCTTATTTTAAATATTAAACTTTAATTTGTGTCTTTATTAGCTCAGAAACTAGCTGATTTATTAGTCCAAAGGGTCTTTGTCTCTGAAGGACTATTGTTTTCATTTTGCGATTTTGCGTTGAATCACTATAAATGGCTGTATCACTTTTAAAATTGTTGCCACCAAAAGTTATCGCTATGTATTATATTTAAAGAACTTAAATAATGAAGAATCTGCTTAAATGTATGTGTATTTCTCCAAATGTTATAAAACAACATTACCTAGAGCCATCCAATTTTGAATAATGTACGTTTCCACCCGAATATGTGCATCTGGAAGCCCAAATTTGGAATTTGTTTCATTATCTATTTCATATTTTGTAAAAATTGAATGAAGTTTTGATGAACAAACTCAACGATTTAAAAGCTAGCAATGGCAACGCTCTGCAGGTGAAAAAAACCTTTTTATCTCCAGCGTGCGGAACTGTGTATCGAAATTCTAAAGATATGCTCATTTTAAATTATTTTGCGATATTGCTGTTGAACAGAATTTTATGGTTTAAGTGTGAAGAACATGATATTAATAAAAAAAGGTAACACACAAAACATTAAAAAACACCCCTTTGGATGTAATTTAAAATCTGAAACCTTTCAGATTTTTTTTTTTTACTTATTTCGTTGTTTCAACCCCTTGATAATGATATAGCAATTTCCATTCTGGTTTTGTGACATTTTGTCCCCTTTCGTGCAATTTGTCACTGTGCGGATTTTGGTTTTTGTATATGGTTTATTAGAAATTGAATATAGGGTGGTTTTTAAGCATGCCATTTATTTTATTTTGCATTATTACCACCACTTGTTGCTGCTTTCAGTGCTCAATTGGATTAGATTTTGAAGTATCTTTTACTTTGTATTTAATCATCTATATCAGTCTATCTATATAAGTTAAATTATTATTAGAAATTATCTCCTTGGAAAATGGAGAGTTTAAACTATTGTAATTATAATTTTCATTTAATCTAGTAGAAAAGCATTTAAAAATAATAAAAATAAATAGTTATTTCATTTTTGCTGATTCCATGGAAAATGGCAGATTTTTTGTGGGAAATTAGGTCTTCTCGTTATTGAGATCTGGCCATGTTTTGTCCTTCTTGTATATCTGAATGAAATTCAATCCTATATAATCAAAAGATATTTCAGTTTGATTAATTAATTTAATTTATTTTCAAATGCATGAAAGAAATTCTCTTATCTAGTAGAAAAACTTATTTAAAAACTAATAAAAATGCAAACATATTTAATTATTGCTGAGTCCATGGAAAATGCCGATTTTTGGTTGACTTCTTTATATGTATGTGTGTGTATATATATATAAATTATGATGGCAGTGCCGACTCATGTTACTGTTGCAATTTTCTTGATTATTTTGACTGTGAATTTTTAACCACGTACACTATGCAGAATTTGCTACAGATGATTTTCTTCTTTTCCATTAATATTCTTAGAATACAGAGAAAAATTGTACAGATAATAATTTAAAGTGGGTAATTAGTAGGGGTTAAATACATTGCAGGAAGTTAAGTTTTAGGAAGAGGTTTAAAATCACGTAATTTTAAAGGCATGTTTAGATGTAAAGAATAAAAATGGAAAAGCTGTGGATGATTACATGGAAAAATTGCACTATGCAAATAGTGTTTTATATTTTAACTTTTTTTCTAACATATTAATTTTGTTTGTATTAAGGAGACAAAATGCGTGAAAGATAAATATTTAATATTTTAGAATGAAGTTGCTGGTCTCATCAACTGGATTCAAGATGTAGATAAGTTTTTAGTTGCTGAAGATGCAGCTGTTGGTGACACAACCATATTAGAAGCACAGTTAGAACAAAGTAATGTAAGTGGTTTTGCTGCATATTATAATTATTATTTTTTTAACGTTGAAACTGATAAGGAGGGGGTTATTTTCATTTCTTTTATTTTTATTTATTATTATAATTTGCTTTTAGAAATCAAAATATGGAAAGGTAACTAACAGTAATAGCTAATGCATTAAGAAAGTAGTAAATTTCTGTAAAATTTTTGTGAGCTTTGGGTGTCTTAATTCCTTTCTAGTGAGGATACTTTAAATACACCTGAATTATTTTAAGTAGATAAATTAAATTTTAGTTCTAAATTAAACACATCTTTGAGAAGATAAAAACAATGTCTTGTTTCTGTCCCATTAAAAATAATGATTCTGTTGTCATTAAAAAAGTATAGTACATAATTGATCTTGAAATGCTGTGATATGATTCACCAAATTCGCATGAATACTACAGTAGTAGTAAAAATAATTTTAATGCTTTGAATTTCAATTTTTAAAGATAGATGAAATGCTCTTTACTTAATAACTATATAAATAGCAAAAATATGATCAAAATCATCCATGTTGTGCTTATTTTAAAATGACAAACTAAAAAAGTTTGATTAGTGAAATTCAATTCATTTACTTTTTGATGTTGTTATTTAACTTATTGCTTA
>KK120629.1:418530-436409 GCA_000611955.2 Stegodyphus mimosarum
TATATATATATCATATATATATTTACAAAAGAATTAAATAAAACACAATCATGCCTAGATTTTTTCATGCATTAAGCTGCTGGAAAATTATCATTAAAGACATAAAATAAGAAATTTAGAACTAATTTTTCACAAAGACCAAAAATTGAAATTCATAAGTAATAAATTTCAAATAATCCTATAAATGCAATAAAGAATTCAATAAATGTGAAAACCAAAACTTTGCAAACAAGTAATACCCCAATTCAAAACATCAATGAAATTTAAAGAAAAACGAACATAATAGAAGAGGAATTCAGTCAACGTCACTTTGTCAGGAGGAGGAACATTGAACTAAATTAAAATCTATCTTCTAGAAAAGTTGTTGCTTTTCTGTATCCAGAATTAGCCGATGAACTATTTCAATTTATTTTAATTATAGTAGTTCACCCTGAAAATTCTGGTCCTCCGCAAAGCAAGGAAAAAACAAAGTAAAATCTAATTAGAATTTTGTACCTTAAATAAAGAGAATTCTATTTAAAGAATTGAAAATGCAAGTGAAATAATAAAATGCTTTCGTGAAAAATTCAAATCAAATATGTATATATATATATGATATTTTCCTGTGATTTGTCGGGTGAGTTTGTTTTATCGTGTTTTATATTTTCATAAAAGTAATGCAATATTCTTTTAACATTTCTACTGCTACCTTTTAGAATATGTTAAGAATTAATGAAGTTCTGTAGGAAAAGCTTAATGATGCAGCCTATATAATAGCAATCATTGGAGTAAATTTGTTATATCCTTTAGGTTATGAATTGCTGTCTTTCACTGTAAAATGTACACATTCTCAAAATAATTTTTATCATTATTTTCTAGTAGATGCACACATTATTAATTAATTATGAGAATCATTGTTTATGTCACATTAAAATCACTAAATCTACTCATTTTTATAAATAAGTAAATTTAGTGATGCATGTTTTTGTATTTTATAATTCATAGCTGTTTAAAGAATTTTTTGCCCAGATATATTTTGAAGTATTTTAACATAGTTTCTTTCATTTAATAAATTAATAACTATTCTTTTTAATGATCAGTATTTAATTGAAGCTGTTGAAAACTCAAATAAATATTTATTTTTAATAGGCACTGCAGGATGATATTAAAAAACTCGAGCCTGATGTAGAACAAATAGAGAGAACTGCTAAAGAGCTTATAGAAAATGCACAGGATTCACCCTTTAGTTATGAACTCAGGAATAAGATGTCTGATTTAAAATCAAAATGGAAAAAGGTAACCAGGTTTTTATGTCATACTGAAAGATTGCTTTCTTTTGTTCATCATAATACCTCTCAAGAATATTACAATAATCATACTTGATTAAATTGTTATTTTTAATGTAAAACAACTCTGTATATTTTGACAGTATTTGAACTCGCTAAAGAGAATGTATATATCTTTTGAACTGTTTCAAAATTTGCAGAATGTAGCAAAGTATTGAAAATAAAATTGTGATGCATAATTTCTTTTTGATGGGTTGAAATGCTCTGTGAAATATATCAAAACTCACAAAAGAGACGGGGAATAAAAATGAAGTTACATTGCATAGTTAGTGTTTTTTATTTTATTTATTTATTTTTATTTTTTATTTATTCAAGACCTTAAATTAATTACTACAACTAACTTATATATAGTTTATTAGGTACATTAACTAAAACTGTAATGGCACATTCACTTTTATAAAGTTGCTTTTGCTGGACATTTAAAAAAATATTTTCTGGTCGGGAAGCTAAATTCTCATTTCAAAGCTTCTTTTGTTTATATTGTTTATTATATAATTTTATTTTAAAATTTATGAATTAAGCAATTTTTATGAATTTTTGTCATTTTTGAAGTATTTCACTGTTTGAATTTTTGACCATAAATAGATGGAATTATATTTGTTTAGTTACAGAAGGTATCAATGATAAAATATACTGGTCTGCATCGCAGAAGGTTTTTATGTGCTGAGAAAACATATTCTGAAGGCCATAAGATGAAATTTAGAGTGACTACGATGTAAAGAAGTAAAATGTAACCAGTGATCGATTCAGCAAAATTTTAAATGTGATCAAAGATAGTTTCCTAGTGAGATAAAGGTGACCTTATCCAAGGCAGTCTTATTAAAAAAGGGCGATTTTAAGGGCTGCACAAACAAAGTAAGAGAATTGAAGATTGCTTTTCCTCACAGAATGGACAAATGATCCCTATATGAATAACTTTTGCCTAATATAAAGGACTTAATATAATGGATGTAATATTTTATGAATTTTTCAAAGCATAATATTTCAATAAGTTCATGAAACACTCAGCAGTTGCTCAACAATTCAACTCAACACTTATATTTTTTTGGATGTGTAAATTTTTAATAGAGGTCAGTGTTTCCTGTTTTTTTTTTTTTGCAAGATGAGTCAACCAAGGTTACAGGAACACATAAGCATTTTTCTAGATGAGCATTAGCGAGCAGAAAGCAAACCCGGCCTAGTTTTTACTTAAATATTACATTGCACCAATAGTTGTATTATCAAAAAACAGTGTGTATGAAACATTATGTTCATTTTACAAAGTTTATATCAGTATCTGTTCAAAATGTGATGTGATAATTTCTCCCTCTTTTCTTTTCCTTTTTTTTTTTTTTTTTTTTTTTTTTTTTTTTTTTTTTTTTTTTTTTTTTTTTTTTTTTTTTTTTTTTGTGATACTTCTTTTTTTATGATATGATATTCTTTATGTTTTCATTGTTTTGATATATTCTTACAGAATTGCCTTTAAAGAGAATTTTTTTATATGTGAAAATGTATTTTTCTTTATCATTTTATATTGTTCACATTTCATTTCTGTGAATAAAGTTTCCGTGTATTTGAAAATATAATGAAAAATTTTTTTTATTATTTATTGAAGAAAATCTTTACATTTTTTTCTCTATTTGCATGATAAAGAACATTATTATGATAATGAACTTATTAATGTAACTTACTAATGAACTTACTTATGTAGTGAACATTATTATGATAAGTAAATAAATATAAAATAAGAAACGTATAAATAGGAAGTCATTTGAAACAATTAAAGGAAAAACTACATGATTAGAACATGTAGAAGTTGGAAAGACAGAAGTTTGTAACAGATTATGAGATCTAATCAGATTTTAATCATTTTTACCAGTCCATTAACAAGAAGACTCTTAAGGCTATTTAAGTAATAAGAGCCGTAATAAAAACAAAGTGGCATTCACTGTTATAGTAATAATAGTTTAAGGACACCAAGATATCATGAAGGCTTAGGCATCCAACATTGCAGCATCTTCTTCTAATAGTTGTATCATTTTAACAGAGAGCTGTAATAGATCCTGTACAATGTAGCAGGTTTGTTCAGAGTGGTCTACAATCATTTGGGTTAGCTATATTAAGGCGAGTGGTGTATTGTATGGTTGATGAACATTCCTCCCCATAAGATTTATACCATCATATAGAAGATGTTATATGAATAACAATTGAGTATATCATTCCATCAGCTGTGGCTGCATATCCTGTTGATGGGTAAATCAGCTTACAAATTAATTTTTGTCATAATTTCATCTGTCAGAAAAAGAAATAAAGACTTTTTCTCTGAAGATGATTCAGATGTTCAAAAATCAGTCTCTTTAAAGTGATAGTTTACTGATTTGGAGCAGCATTATATAAAATGGCTGCTTCTATTCAAAAGTGAATTGTTAATACTGCGGGAGATTGATTGTAAAACTTAATGTAAGTTTTTAAGGAAACTGTTGACATTTCTTTTTATTTGGGGAGGGGTGTAATGGGCTCAATCTGTTGATGACTTTCTGCAGAATGAAGGCATTCAGAAAATGAACCGGTCAGCTGGATCGCAATTATCTCAACACTGCATATTGAACATACATACAATGTTATTCAGGAAAGTTGCTGTAAGTTTATTTAGGAAAAGGAACAGTTCATTCAGGAAAGTTGCTTGTTTGTCCTCTTTTAGAACCCTTTATGATATTAAGCTCCTATTATAAAGGAATCTGATATTTTGAATCAAGTTATCGTTAATAACTTTATATTGTTTCTATAACATGCAATCATTATCCATTTTAAATATTTTTGTATAATGAAATATTATCTCTGTAATTTGAAATTTTGAGAGATTATATGTGTGCAAAATGTGCATAAAACTAAATGTTGACCAAGCTTTTATCTTTATATGGGCAAACTATTATGTCATTCAGGTCCCCTTCTCCATAAATATTTTTAAAATTTAACTTTGGATGCCAGTGTAAATGTTAGATCAGGTTGCAGTCTCAGTTATTTTCAACTCTTAATTATCGTAAATAGATAGAATTTCAGCGTTGTTCTAAAATTGCATAGGATATACATTTTCTATTTGTTTGATAAATGTAAATATTAATATTTTTGTTTTCTTATATTTAATTAGGTGGCATTTATAGTATCTTCTTATAATTACATTCCATAATGAGATCTTTCTCAGTATGGATCTATTTTAAAGCTTATAACTGTAGTACAAGAATAATAAAATTTTACCAAACCTTTAAAATGCTTTTCCACATTGTGTCGTTTAAAATTGTTTAATTAATATTTTATTTTTATTTCCCATTTTGCTTTTATTTTAAATGCATTTTATTCTTTCAGGTTGTAGAAGAAGCAAATAGTAAGAACTGCAAATTAAAGAATGCTCTTCATGGAACTCAAGAAGTAAAAGAAAAAGTTACAGATCTAAGTTCTTGGTTGCAGAAATTAGAAACAGAAATTCCAGAAGATGGACCAGTTTCAAATTCTTCTGATTTGAATTCAAAGAACAAGAAGTTTCAAGTGAGTTTGGAAATTCAATTATGTATAATTGTGCCTATTTTTCCATTTAACTTCAGTAAAAGATTTCTAGCAAAATATTCAATTTTTTTTTATAAAGTTACTATGTTAAATAATTCCTCTTTTCCCTTCTATATATAATATTTGTAAGCCTTTTGGAAGGCAAATGATAGTGACATATAATTTATTTGTATTGGCAGTTTTTACAAAGTAAACTAGAAAGTAAGCAGCAAGAATTTGAGAAACTTTCTTCAACTGTTCAGAATATAGCTGCCATGGAAAAGAATAATTCTTTTGAAGAATCATTGCAAGAATTTTCACAATTAAATTCTAAATGGAATGAAATTGTTTCACAAGTTAAAGAATCATCTGCAAAGTATAAAGAAATAGCAACCAAATACAGTGAATTTTGCAGTAAGGATTATTTTACAATTCTTTTTGAAGTTGTTAATATATTTTGCTTATTGACTAATTTGATAACTTTTGAAGAAAACCTTTCCAGAAGGTGTCAAAGTGGTCAATAAGACATTGCATTTATGTTTTCAGTCATGTGTTTTGCATTCTAGCAAAATAGAAAGTAAATACCAATTGAAAGAAATATTTGTTGCCGACAATTTAATAAAATAAAAGCACAGTTGTGTCTTAAAAATGTGTATATTTTTTTATTAAATAAGTGCACAAGTCTCTGTGGTATTAATTTAGTATAAAATAATGAGATAGCAAATTATTTTTATCTTTATAATATTTCATGTTCTATGTGTTTAATTTGTGGAGGAAAACTAGAAACTTTATTGCAACTGCATAGTTTAACACCTTATTTCTGCTGCGAAACTAAAATTTGCGTGCCGGGTTCAAATTGAACTTTTTTTTGTGACCGTATGGTTTTTATATTTTAAAAACCATTTCTTACATTTTTTTGAAACTTTGGTGGTAAACTCTTTGAGGTGTTCAACTATAATCTGAAGTTTTCAAACAACGGCTTTTTTTTATATTTTAATTATAAACATGAATTTTTGAGTGTTTCAAAAAATTTGAATTTTTGAGTGTTCTTCTAAATACTACTTTATATACACTTTTAAGTCTAAAATGCATTTAATGATTTTGTTAAACCTTAAAACTCAAATTGCCTTGTGTCTGTTAGTATTTGTTTTGTTTTGATTACAAGGTTTTTTGGCTATAATGCATATCTTTCATTTTAAATATAGTTTAAATTTCAGTTAAGGAGGGAGAAAAAGTTGTGTGTTATTTAGAAAATTTAACAGTTTTTAATTTAGAAGTAATGCCAAGAAATTACGTAAATTTCAGTTCCCCTTCTTATAAATCTTCGGCAGTTTTAAATGTAAAGAAAGTTAAAACAGGCATAAAGTTTTGAAAGCTTGTTGAAATTCAAATGCATTTTGTGTATTTGAAATTAAAGGGATGAAATTTCATACAACAGTGTGTTTGCAATGAAAAAAAAATGCACATGAAAAATTAATATAAAATACAGTAATTTAAATCCTCTTTCACCCGAAGAGTACACTTTTAACATAAAGTAAGATTTTGTAATTTTTTTTTAAAGTTTTATGTGAAAATATGTTTAAAATATGTATATTTTTACTTTATTGTAATTTGCCACGTAGAGGGTATAGTGGTCAGAGGAGCTAACTACTATAACAAAGGGCCCGGGTTCGAATCTTGGTTGTAAGTGTCCATCCCTTCATAGGAGGCAAAGATGGCCCACCTACTGGGTGCCTCCATAATAAAGTGACCATCATTTCTGGCCTTGGTAGTGGCCAAGCTGAAGTCGACCATTGGGGGTGGGGGGCGGAATAAAATTTTATTGTAACTTTTTTATAAATTTTGTAATCTTTTAACATGTAGTATTTTTCTATGTACTTTAATGCATTAAATAATTCATTAGAGTTATTTTTAAAAGATTTAGTAATGAGAGAGAATGATTGGCTGGACAGGCTGGAAAAGAAACTTAAACGATCTCCAGAATCTGCAGCAGATGCTGAAGAAATTTCCGAAAATTTAGATGTAAGTGTTATTTTTTTCATCCTAAAAATTAATTTTGATCAATAATTCATTTTGAATTGTTCATTTCTTTTTGGTAGGATTTGGAAAATTATTTGAGACATCATCCGTCAGAAAGAATTACAAAAATTCAGAATATTGGCCAGTTTTTAATTGAGAAGGGTGTTTTAGTAGATCAAATAAATCAAGATGTAAAAACTGTTACTAAACGTTTTGAAGACCTCAGCAGACAGGTATGTACTACTGGAATGTTATACAATTGTTAACTGTTCATATTTGATTTTAAATACCACTTGTATATGCAAATATTTAAGATTTAATTATTTTTATCATTTGTTAAGTATATGAATACTTTGTTTTTATAAACTAGTTTGCTTGTTTCTGGAGTAAGATGTAATTACTAATTTGTATTTTTTACCTCTCAGATGATATTGCTGTATTGATGATTATTGCATTAAGTGAAATATGTTGTACAGTTTTCATTCCTCCCCCAAATTTAACTGAATTTTAATTTTAAAATATTAACTTCTATTCAGATGTATCACAGAAGGTTCATAAAATGAGATATATCTGTAATTTATTTTAGCTGTAAAATAATGAATTAAAATTTAAATATTATCCCTTTTTTATGCAAATGGTATTTTGAGTAGGGTCGAGAAAGGCAGCAAGTATTAGAGAACAGTATTGCAGAAGCTCAGCAATGTGAGCGTCACATTTTGACTGTACAAGCTTGGATTTCACACATTGATACTGTCCTACAAAATAGACTAGATAATGACATATCTTCTCAAGATGTGCCGGATGAACTTGCAGTATGTATAAACAAACTTTTATTTAATTCATACAATAGTTTTTAAATTGCTTCCTCATGAAAAATTTTTTGTTCATTGTCTTAACAAACTAGTTTGTGAAACTGATTAATTTCTTATAAGAAAAGTTTTGTATTACAAATGATTTAAGTAACATAGTAAAACAGTATTTACTGACTTAAAATTTAATTAAAATAGTTAGAAGTAATTGGATTAAGTGAAAATACTGTAGCTTTTAATTAAAAAGTTTACTTCAAAAAGGTGAATGTGTTATGAAAAGAAATAGTTTAACGAGTGTTTGTAATGATTTATAGTGTTTTTGAGAAGTGATTTCAACTCAGATTATGCATATTTTATAAACAGAAAATCAGGTTCCACATATTTATAATGAATTTAAAAACAAAACTGCATCCCCTCTAAAAATGACTAATCAATTTACTGAAATAAAAATAGCTAATCAGTTTACTGAAATGATTTGAGGGTTAATGTACATGCATATAAAATTTCATTCCTTTCCTATGGTGATGCAGAATTTCTCTAATCTGTTGTAATCAGTTACGTTAGGGTGGAATAATTGCAGTAATAAGCTTATAATTTTATTTATGATAACTATTTAATTGTAATTAGTAGGTAATTAGGCTATTAAAAATACTATTCAACTTGTTAATAATATAAAGTTAAATAGCATAAACATTATTTAAAAGTACATTTGGCATCATTAAGTTGTGAGACCATTAGACATTTGGGATCAGGAAATATGAAAAATCATCTAGGTCCTTGCACTGCAGATCTTCTAGTTGTTAGCTGGACATGCTAACCACTTACACAACACATGGGGAAATGCAAAAAAATCAGTTTTTCTTTCTTAAAAGGTGATAGGAAAAGGCATGATACCCAATCAGCTGAATTCAGATTTGATGATTTGTTGTTTTTATATTGTAGGCCGGTTGCCACTGTAAGGATCATTAGGTTTTTTTTAAACAGGAGCAGGAAAAATTAATTGTTCTGTAGCCAATTGCAATTTTTCCATTTGCTAACTAGTTATAATGATCACCTTTCATAACAAGACCATGTATGGAGAAATGTAAAAAATGCATATATTCTTTCCCATTTAAAAGGTGACCAAGTAGAGGCATGAGACACAGTCATCAAAATCCAGGTAGTGATTACTTTGCAGCCACTGCATTTTAGATGCAGCTCTATTGTAGGGCCATTAGGTTTTTTTCAGAGCAGAAACATGAAAAATCAACTGTGTTGTGACCAAGTTTCAAGCCACAGATCAGATCTCCCATTTGCTAGCTGAGCCTGTTAATCACTGATACAATGAGTGCACACATGGGAAAATGTGAAAACCCCATGTAGTATTTCCCATTTAAAAGGTGATTGCAGAGAGAATAAAACCCAGTCAACCAAATCCAGGTGGTGATGAATTGTTAGCTACTACATTTTAGTTTGAATGCCACTAGAGATACCATTAGGTGCTCAAACCACAGACTTTTCAGTTGCTAACCAGCCCTGTTAACAATTTACTCTGGAGTGTTAACAACCTGTTGCATGTATTGAATAATGCAAAACATTTTTACAAAGGATCTGCTTGGCATTTGAAGTTATTGTATTATATTTATATTATAAGCATCCCTGATAATAGAATATAATAATGTAATAAAATAGTTTTTAGTATCAAAATATTTATTTCGTGAAATGGCTTTAATCGAGTCCATTAAATGTGTCCATATGTAGCAAAGTATCTTTGGATGCAGGGAAGACATTATTAAATAGCAATGAAGTTGTGATATAAATGAAATAAAAATAGGCTCACCGTAAAATTTTTAATTTTTATTTTGAAGCAAAACTTGTTAATCATTGATCAGGTTGGATATTCATAAATGTTCTTAACTGATGTTCATTGCAAATGATATTAAATTCTAATTATTAAGGTGTTTGAAAATTATGTTCATATAATATATACTTGATAATTAACTATAAATGTTTTATGCTTACTTTCATGTAAAAAATTTTTTTAGCAACTAGAAGCTGAGTTCTCTGAAAAAGAAGCCAGCATAAAAGATTTAGAAGAAGATGTAGAGCGTTACAGATCTCGAGGACGTATGGAAGCTGCTCATCGGCTAGAAGAACAACTTCGATTAGTAGAGGTATTTTTATTAAAACTTTTGTCCAGAGGAAGGATACAGAAAAAGGTTGTGAATGTAATGTACTGCCAAATTTATTCATTCTTTTAATTTTATTTTCCTTTTTAATCGTAGCAAAAATTTTCTGAATTACAAGAAAAGTTTATCAAGTTCCAGAAACCTAGTGATTTTGAAGCAAAACTTAATCATGTGGGAAATATGCTGAATGAAGTTGAAGATGGTTTGAATTCTATTAATCTATCAGGCGAAGATTCAGATTCTGCTGAAAGCCAATTAGAAAAATGTTTGGTAAATTTCACTATTACTATTCATTTAAAAATAAAAATAATTTACACTGTTTGTCAAAAATTAAAGGATGTTGATGGAAATGAAACTTAACTGTTACTTATTGAAAAAGTTAAAAAATATTTATACAGAAGCATTATTTAACATCAGGTGCCATGTTTCTTAGTTGATTAATATTAAAATATTAAATTTAGTATCACATTTATTAAAAATGATCAAAGAGTTATCTTCTGATGTTTTGTAGCAAATCTTTCAATATGAGGTATGGACACTTCTGACAGAAATGTAAACTTTATGTTTGATTTCATAGAATTTATCAAACTGTTGATCACATCTTTCAGAACTGCATGTCATTTTTCTGAAATGCATTTTTAAGACCCTGGATGGTCTGAGGTTGGTTTAGTTCAGTTGATTATGGCAAAGCACTTGAGAGCTATCTGCCTAAGTGGAGAGATGCCTTCTAGGACATGGTTGACTTTCCAAGGAACTCTGCCTTGTATACACATTATACATGAGAAAAACCATGAAAATGCCTATGCAACTAGCCCGTTTGCCATTATTCGAACCCCAAATTGAAGTACCAATATTCAGTAACCTTACTGTTCGGATGGTCTGGAAAAATATTTGGTATGCCGCCTAAGGTTTCTCCTACATACATAGTCACGTTCAGATCTGATGAATAAACTAGCCAAGCCATCTGAATGGTATTTTTTGTTTTCAAATAACTGGACACTAGAGGTGTTCAATGCAGATGAGCATTGTCTCCATTAGCAAAAGCTGTGGACCAAACTTGACTTTTAAACAGCCTTACATGGGGATCCAAGACATCATCCACACATCTGTGACTGGCTACAAAATGGTTACATCAAAGGTAGCCATTTTTGATGATTCTATTTCAAACTGTGAAATGAAAACTGTAATCAGTAAACATATTTTTTAAATTATCCTTTAATTTTGAGGAGCATTGTAACTCATTTAAGGAGATGTAACATTTTGATTTAAGTTTTACTAATAGTTAGTTTTATTAATTTAGAAGTCAAACAACAAAAATCAGTGTTATATTTTCAAATTTTCACAGGACTAGTTTCGATGGTTTTACCAAACCATCATCCTCAGCTGCAAAAGCACAAATGAACGAGATAAGATATAATGATTAGATAAGATAAGAAACCCTGGCCAGGAGACAAGCTACTGGCACCATCTGTTGATGAAACCAGAACTAAAACGGCTTTCTTAGCTTATCTTATCTAATCATTATATCATCTTATCTCGTTAAGCTTTTGCAGCTGAGGATGATGGTTCGGTAAAACCATCGAAACTGGTCCTGTAAAAATTTTAAAATATAACACTGATTTTTTATGTTTGACTTCTAAATTAATATTTGTTCGGTTTGTTCGGCATGTCTTTGCAACTTAATTAGTTAGTTATATGTTAAATTATTTTCTTTACATTTTTTTTCGCTCAGGCCAGAAGTTTATGCAAATTGTAAGGAAAGTGGCGTAGTTTAAAACTAAGATGTGATCTTAACATACATTCTGAATTGACTTTTCACACTTGTACTGCCCTTTGTGTAATGTTCTGCCCTTCTAAGTGGAAGGTTTTTAGCATCGATATTAGCTCTGTTTAAATGTAGAAGTATAGTTGATTTTTTCTGTTCAACTCCTAACTGTGTCAAACTTTTAAATACTCTGGTGTGCAGAATTTAATGATGAGATGGGTTTTCGAATGTAATATTATGCAGAAGCATACCAGTTCCCCAAAATGTGCAAATATGAGATAAGTGATCAAATTTCAAATCAGTAATAAAAAAAGCACTATTTAAAAAACAGCTCCAACCACAGCTGGGAAGAAGACAGAAACAGCTATGTGATATGCACCTGACAAGAAATATCTTGTCTTCAGGAGCAGATAAGATCATCCCTGACTGAGATGCAAAAATTAGAACCTCTGCCCAAGTTGACAACAAGATTATCAAAGAGTTATTGAATCAGCATTGTCCGTTCTTCATGTAGCGCCAATTTCAGCTGTAGAATCATTGCTGGTGGCTGGTTATGTGCTGCCAAGCATCTCCTGAGAAAGTCCTGTATGTATTCTGTGAGATTTACATCCGAGGACCTTGTGGGTCAATCTATGTATGCATTGAATATCTTCAGTAGACCTCGAAGAGCTCTGCGATAGATACGATATGATGAGATTCAGCGTTGTCATCCATTCCAGACCCACACCACCCCTAAACAGATGCAAATGAGGTAAGAGAATCTCAGTACAGTAGTGGACATCAATGACTGAAATTTCTTGGGAGATGTGGAGGTCAGTACAGCTACTGAGCTTGATATCACTGCATACGATAACTTTGGTACCTCCAGAACAGTCCTTTTCAATGATGTTAGAGACGTAATTGCATGTTCCCCTCTCTCTCTCTCCATTTGTGTATATGTCCAGAATCACTCGACAGACTAAATTGGCTCTCATCTGTAAAGAGCACTTGACTATACTGTTGTTTTCAGTTCTTGCATTCCCAGCAGTACAGAAACTAGCATCTCTAATAAGCAGATATTAATTGTCACACACTGTACTGGTCGATATGCATATAGACCACATTTATGCAGCTTCGTGGCTGTGTTAAAATGTGATATTGAACAATCAGTAGTTTGCATGACCCTTGCAATATCTCGTACTGTGTGTTGCCTGTCTTTCCTCATCGATAGGACAATATGCCAGTCATCCATCACTGCTGTTGCTCATAGACAACCACTCTCTTATTGTTTGAAATGCTCTCCAAGTTCGTGGCATAATCCTGTGAAGAACCGCAAACACCTCCACTATACTGTCTAATTCAACCTTATTCCAACTTCCCAATGATGCGACTTTGGATGAAGTGATTCTGATGATGTCTGCTGGATTCCAGTTGGTTATATCACATGGTTGTAATAACACATTGTTATTAAAATCGCTATAGTACTATTGTATACTATAGTACACATTGTTACTAAAATCGCTATACTATGCAGTAGCTTTCATCAGATATCTGAGTATACATCATCTTTGTGTGATACTCTTATGGAAACTCCTCCTCCCCAAGTCGTGTGCCATATGTGTACATGTTTCACATACCAGTCTCCTGACTGGTTTCAGTCAATTCTGTTACCTTGTTCTACTTTTATGGTAATTCCTCTGCTTTGTCTTCAATTTTTGTATACCAGAGTAGTATTTTGTTGAAAATCTAATCCAGCCAATACTGCAGCTTACTAAAAATTATAAGAGCAGACTAGTTTTGCATTAAAGTTAAGATATGTATTGCAGTTCTCAATAATAGTTACTACTGTGTGAATAATTGTTTATTTTGTGATGTAATTTCAATAAATCTTGTTGATCATCATTGATCATCATTATTTATGATTCTTACACTTGAAAGTTTCACTGAAGGTTACACTAACAACCATTTCTTAAGTAGCTTATTTTATCATGAGAAAAAGCTGCAAGTAGGCTGCATATTAATTTTTTTTTCAGAAATACATTAACAGTTTTCTATTTACTGATGGCTGAGAAAGATGCAGTGATTAGGTTGTGTTTTAATGCATTTAAAAAAAAGGGGGTGTTAAATTTTTGATATACTTCTGGCTGAGATAAATACTAAATCATTCTCTTCTGAGAAAGAGACATTTGAATATGTGAAATTGGTCACAAAATGAAAGCATTTGGAGGTGGACTGTAAAAAATCGCCTTAAAAAAAAGCAAGCGTACATTTGGAGAGCTGATTCAGTGGTTCCAGAATGTCATTAAATCCACTATGAAAACCCAAAATTAGAGCCTGAGACTCCCAGTTTGTCACTATTTGGAAGAGGTAGTATCCTTTTACTCTCTGTGTGCTGATTATTGATCTGTGCAGTGAATTGGAAATGCCAAAATGTTAGAACTATATTTTGTCTTCCCATTGACTCCCTTAATGCACATCAGTGTCAGAAAGATGATGTCAGTCTTATTGCATTATCATAGGAGGTGGGTAATGTTATCTTTCCATTGTTCTATTCTGCATAAGAATAGATTTACTCTGTTTTAATGTGAAATATTGTTTTCTTATAAAGCAAATAAGAATAATCAGTTGGATAAATAGTAAGAAATATCACCTTTGAATGTATGGATATGTCTAAAACTTAGGAGCAAGAAAATTGGGATGTTAATAGCTGCAAGAGATGGATATTAAATAGGTTCACAATAAAACAGAGTAAATATGTTGAACATTCATTCAACAGGTACTCTGAATCTGACTGGCTAAGAGTCTGTACTAATAGCTCATTTTCTAATGACTATCCTAATAGGAATCTTTTGTAACCCATTCACTTTTTATTTCCATATTGGGAATTTTCAAACAGCCATTGATGGAAAGTTTTGGCTATACACATAGCTCTGAAATAACTGGTTATTCACTGTGATAAATTTCAAAGGGCCATTATTCTCTGCAACTCCAGACCTGCTATCTCGTGCATTAGCTTAACTTATGACCCTTTCTCCTGGGATGTTTTGGATTGTCAACTGACCTTACAGAAATTAGATCTGATGGAAAAAACCATTGTTCTTCAGTGTATCCCAGTCACCGTGGACTAAGTGGCAATAAACAGGCTGATGCACTGGTAAGAAGGGTGCTGGCATATTACATCTCACATGTAGAAATGTTCCATTTTGCATGACAAAACATCTTATCAAGAATTCATTTTCTTCCCGATGTCATGAGAAATTGAGGGCTCAAACTGCTTCCAAAGGTTGCAGGTTCTTGGAGTAAATTAACATACCTCATTGGCCTTATGACGGGGCCAATCAGGTATGTTAATTTCTATACTCTTCATTCAGCATTTTAAAATTTTTAGACTCTTCATTCAGCATGACTGTTTGGCTAGACGCCTCTTTTAAATTGGTGTCTTTTTGAATCCTTACTGTACCCTTTGTGGTGACCACATCATTATGAATGGTACTGTATATTTCTTACTGCAAAGCTCTTTGTGGGGCTGCGTTGGTCAAGCGGTACTGGGGAGGCAAGAAGTCAAATAAGACAATGACTTTCTTTTTTGTACTTCGTTCTTTGTTTGCATTTGCTTGTTCTCATTTTGTCAAGTTCAATGCCATTGGAAATAAAATAAATAAATAAATAAAAAATATGTGCAAGGGATTGAAAATCTTATAGTAATTCAAAATGATGTCTTCTAAATATACTTCCCTCTGAAATATTAGTTTTATTTATTTTGGAAAATTTTGAAAAATTTTCTTAGATAGCCAAAATGTTGTTCGTTACATAATGATGTGAAAAATTATTAACTTATTTGATTTTTAGTAATGATCTTAAGTAGTCATTAAACATATCTTTAATATTTTAGTACACAAAGAAATGTATCTGTACTAATGATTTTTAGTAAAGAATGCCTTTGATATTTGTATGTAATTTCTGGAATCTTTCAGATATTTATTGTGAAATTTTATGTCACTTACTTATTGCATTACCTATATTATTCATATATTGGGTTGTAACAAAAGTTTCCCGCCACCACAGATATCATCTGCGCAGACAGCTCACGTTGGCATGTTTAATGATATTTTGTCAAATGATTTTTGGTATTTGAAAGAAAGAGACTTGCTTTAGAACAGTGTGTTATGAAATTAAAAACAAAATATCGATATCATTAAGTACAGTTTGTCTGCAATGAAACTGTCACATTACCAGATTAGAACCATTATTTACTTCCAGTTCTGTTGCAAAATATCAGCTACAGAATGCCACCAAATCATGTGTACAACTTTAGGTACTAATGTTGTATCATATGATGCTGTGATGGTTTGGTATTGGAAGTTCAAAAACAAGGAGAACAACTTTCAAGAAGCAGAGCACTTTGTTTGGCCTACTGATGTTGATGAGGCTTGCCTGCGAGATCTTGTGGAAGAAGATCACGTACAACTACACAAGAGCTTGCTAAGGAGTTGATGTTAGTCCATGTCCATTAATCATGCTATGCAATGCATACATTTGACGTACAAATTTAGTCAGTGGATGCAGCATGAACTGACTCAAGCAGATACACACAGATGTGTTTGGTCCTATTAATCTGCTTACTCTGCAACACAAGGACAAAGTTCTGGACTGGATCATCATCACTTGTGATGAAAAGTGGATTTACTTCAACAACACAGGCTGAAAAGGGGGTTAGTCAGCACCCGGTAAATCTGTCCTCAGTGTCGGAAAGCTTAATTTGATTAACAAAAACATCATGCTTTGTATCTTTTGGGATTGCCATGGAATTATCCACAAAGAGAACTGTAAAAAGGTAAAACCCTCAACAATAAGATGTACAGCTAGATGCTAGTCGCGTTGATGCTGCTATCAAGGAAAATCGTCAAACTGAGTTCGTGTGCAAAAAGGTAATGTTCTATCAAAATAATAGAAGACCACAAGTGTCTACTCGCCAGCTGTACTCTATATGGACTCGAATGGGATCTTCTGCCACACCCACCACACAGTCCCAACATCTCTCCTTTGAACTTCTACCTTTTTTCACACCTGCAGCTACATCTTGCTGGTGCTATCTTTCATTCTGCACAGGGCGTTTGAAATGAGGTTGATCTGGTTTTGGACTCACGATTACCAAGTTTCTGGGCCGAAGGCTTTGAAAAATGCTAAAACGTTAGCAGAAAATCATAGATTTGGGTGGTGATTACTATCCACACTAAAGGTACTGCTTTAATTTTTTTCTAATCTTATTGAGAATGTTTTTTGGCGGAAAACTTTCATTACAACCAGATATTTTCAGTTACTCCAGTAATATTATTTTTGGAAGAATCAGTACTTTTTTTCCCCCTCTAATTGTACAAGAATATTTTTTCATTTTATTTTAATTTGTGTTTATATTATTATTATTTTTTATTTGTTGAATACTTTTTTGTGTGTCTCCACATGTAATACAAAATCTGTTATTAAAAAGCATATGTCTGTCAAAAATTGCAAGTAGAAGTGATTTTTATGTAAAAAATAGCTTGGAAATGTGGCTGAATTTCAGTGAACCTTAATTTATTGACTATAAACTATCCATTTAGAAGGCTTAATGATATTATTTAAAAGTTTTGATTGAATTTTTTTTAGTTTTTATTTCTGAGCTTAAAATTGCTTTTGTTTTGAAATTTATTATTAATCCTACCTGCTTCAAAAAGCAGTATTTTTTTTGGACTTTTTGTTGAGGTCTTTGTTTATATTACTATGCTGTCCAATAATTATATTATTTAAATAAAAGACATCTGATATATTGTTTATCAAGGAGACTGACATTATTTCATATAAATTTTAAGCTATATTGGTGTGTATATAATTGTTTAAACATAATAAAAGCTATATATATATATATATCTATTGTTTTAACCTCCATGCAAAGCATGCATATTTGGGTGTTTAAAGTGCATTTTTATTATAGCATTTGTATAAAGTTCTGAGTGAAATGAAGCCAGAAGTGGAACAGTGTATTCGCCAAGGGAGGCAGATAGTTGATTCAAAGCAGTCTGCTCAATTAAAAGAGCGTTTAGACTTCTACAAGAATAAATACAATCTTCTTGGTTCTAAGGTTAGATTAGATAAACCTGTTCTTGCATGGTTGTTGCCAATAACTGTCTGCATCTCGATGGATATTGTTTGTGATGAAAACCCATCTTTATTTCGAGGTGGCAGTATGTTTGAAAAGAGGAACAAAATAATTTATACAACTACTTATGGTAGTTAATTATAATTTTAACTGTTGAGG
>KK120629.1:436633-461501 GCA_000611955.2 Stegodyphus mimosarum
GGAGAACTACAGACTCCTCCCTCGACTGAGGTCAAATGACGAACTACGTCACAGGCTCCGCCCCACAACCAATAAACGGCGACACACATGCCAACACAACGGGGTTTCTCAACGTTCTCCTCATATCGCATCTTAGATGCTTCGAGGGGGAGTATGCGGCGGACCGATCTCGAGAACAACTCCACCATCGCAAATTTGAAAGAGTTAGAATTCTTGAACCTAGCACAACGGAGCTCTTTTGGGCTAGCGGTAAAGAATTCGACTCCCAGTAAATTGAACCAAGATCGAGTCCCGCTCATGCGATGCAACACTTCCCACTGGTGATAATAGATGGCGACACGAGCAAGCAACTAACCAGGCTTCACAGAACCACGTGATCGCCACACACCTTTCATCATATAATTTCTATAAATATTTTTAGTAAACTTTAAGCATTTTAATGGGTAATTCATAAGTTGATTGAAAAGATTTGAGACTGGTTGTTTTACTCAGAATGAGATGAATGTCTGAGATTTCTATTTTTGTTCTTTATGAAAAAAATTAGTCTTTTACTTTGAATTTCGCCCTTTTAACAGAAAAAAGGTACACCTTTCATCATATAATTTCTATAAATATTTTTAGTAAACTTTAAGCATTTTAATGGGTAATTCATAAGTTGATTGAAAAGATTTGAGACTGGTTGTTTTACTCAGAATGAGATGAATGTCTGAGATTTCTATTTTTGTTCTTTATGAAAAAAATTAGTCTTTTACTTTGAATTTCGCCCTTTTAACAGAAAAAAGGTAAAAGTTACTTATCAGGTGCAAGTTGGTGTTTTTTGTGCCTTTTCTTAAAAATTTCTGAACTATTGGCAATTATCATAAGTCAGTAAACATTATCAACATATGAAAAGAAAACATACTTTCACAATTTAAAATACGAATTTGAGTTATTAAATAAGGATTACATGATGCATTAAAAATATAAAGCACTTGCATTTTTCTTTAAACCTTTCTGTAATTTTTTTTGTTCTATACCTCTCTCGAAGTACATAGGAATCTGTTTTCATTAAAAAAAAAACATTGAAGATTGCAGAGATTTGGTTTCACCCAATCCTCAGCAGCAACAGCTATAAAGGAAACTGATTGATTCCCTTTAGAAAGTTTTTAGCAAAATTTCTGTATTCTTGCTGAAATTTTACTGGAGTTTCTTCCATTGCTGGCAAATTACTACTCATATTTAAAAACTAAGTTTAAGACAAAAAATATCACAAGTTTGTTATGAAAGGCATTGGAACTTGGAATACAACAAAAAAGAAAACACATACGAAAATGGCACCATTGCTTGACTGAAAAATTGTTATGAGTATGGTTGCCAGAAGAATGATTATGCACATGATGTCTAGAGTTTGGCACATTCTGAAAATATGGTAACCTCTACTAAGATGGTTACATTAATGCATAAGTACCTTACCTTTGTACCATTGAGAATAATCAGAATTGACATGTTATCAAGTCTAGATTATATGCAGAATGTTCTAATGTTGATTTCAGAGAGTGAGGCTGATGCCATAGTAGCAACAGCTTGCAGCTGTGCAATGTCTTGGAGCAAATCCTGTTCTTTCTTGCTTTCTTCATGTAAGTGTTTTTCAGTATATTTGCATAATATCACTATTCATTCTCTATTGATGGGTGTGCAGTGTTGATATTCCTAAACTGCAGCAGATGCCTACTAGAATATTCTTTGTCAGTCACTCATGCGAGTGGTAGAGACACTGTATGCCTTGAAAGTTAATGATAGAGACACTGTAGATTAAAAGTGTCTCTATCTATCTAAACTTTTAATCTACAGTGTCTCTATCTTTGGAATGCTGAAACAATGGCTTAGTGTATGCTATAGTATGCATACTGTAATTGCCATATTGCATTACTTATAGTTTGGGGTTAACATTTATGGGTTTTTACAAGTTTAACACAAGATTCAATTTTATCTGTGCTGTATAGTCATAAATATGTCATCACCTGACAAAATATGCTAGATGTTTTCTTTTGTTGTTACTAAATACTGAAGACCATAGCTGTCCACATGCAGGTTTGATACATCAGTGTATATCGTGATACCCAGAACAGGATTGGCACATCTAATATTAGGCAGAATTTGGGGAAATGGAGGCAGTCTCAAAGCTTTTTAATCAGACCTATTAAGCTTTTTATTGTTGTATTGAAAATATTTCTTTAAACTTTATCAATATTTAAGTTTTTATAATTAGACAGACAAATTAATATTTTAACAATGAATTAAGTAGAAAATTTGAATTAATATATATTTTACATTAAATATCCAATGCTATTTTGTTCCACTTTTCTGTGTGTTCTTCATGTATGATGGTATGTGCATGAAAAACAAAAATTTTGATGCAGAAATATTGGATGGATAATTTGAGGTAAGGCTTTGCATGTGATCAGTTGTTGTTTTGCTATGCTGTCAAAATATTTGGCTTTTTCACTAGTATCATTCCAAGTTTTGAAACTCTGATTACTATTTGAAATCAACATTGCATTGCCTTTTATGTTCTTAATCTTGGAAACTTCATTTTTTATATGCTCCACTTTATTTTTTAAAAGTTTTTATATGCATTCTTTAAAGTTTACATAATTTTATGGCTGATTAACAGAACTAATTTTAAGGTTTGAATTATACCATTTGCTGTGTTGTTTGCTAACTGCTTGTAATTTATATATTTATTTATTTTGTTAAATTTTAAACTGGATCTTATCCATTTTTATTTTCTAGAATTTATAGTTTAGTTCAATTATTTTATCAGTGGTAGTTTAATTTAATGCTATTTCACCATCAGGTAACAGAAAATAGATCAATTTTAGAAGAGGCTGTAAGAAAGGGTAACAGTATAGAAGCTCAGCTTTTTCATTTTCAAGAATGGCTTCATTCAGCTCGAATGGAAGCAGAAAAAGCAGCTCCAGAAAAGGCCAAGAGTGTTGGTGATTCTGAAATACAACTTTGTAGTGTAAGAATTTTTCCCCTATAGTTTTTTGCATTTAAGAATTTCATTTGGAGAGCACACATAGAAATGTTAATTTTTCCTTCTAATTATTTAATTTTACGCATTTTCTTCCTGTGTAATTAAAAATTTCCAAATTTTTTACTTCCTTGTATGAAGTAAAGTATTGTAATTGTGATTGAAATATTTATTTTGACTGTGCTCGAATCCATTTGGATGAATTTTTGTGCATGACACCTGTACATACAGACAGAATAAAGGTCTCTTTTCCCCAAATAGGTTGTAAAATGGATTCAAAATTGATTTTTTCAGGATGTCTATATGTACATATGTATCTCGTATAACAAAAAATGATTAGCTGTAGAGTGTTGAAATTTTATATGTTTGTCTGCTGTGACATCTAGTTGTGCACCTTTCCAAATTATTACTTTCTTCTATCGATTAAAGGTAGTTTTGTAATTGTAAAAAAAAATTCAGATTTCAACAGAAATATCCATTTTGACAATTACATCATGCATTCTATACATACATATGTTGCATAACTCAAAAACAGTTAACTTCAAAATGATGAAATTTTGTGTTTGTAACTCTTATAATCTAGTCATATACCTCCTTTTTTTGCTAGTAGTCTACAGCACCAAAAAGGCACATTATTGGAAGGGTTTTTAAACAAAGTAAAAAGATGTTATAGATGTAAATTAAAAATTAATAACCTTCCAATGTTTTGTGTTGTTTTTATTTTGTTGATGTTAAATCATCATAATTTAAAAAATATATAGTATTAGATAAAAGGTACATTACATTTATTTATAACTTTTAATGTGTCCTAATATTTCAGGTAATATTGTTGAATTAATATTATGTTAATAAAATTAATATTTTAACAATTATATAACTGTCCACTTTATTAAACAATTGAGGGATCGTATCTGCCAAGTGAAATGAAATGTAGCAAAAAATATATGTAATTAGGCATACAAGGAAGTCGTGGTGTCCACATAAGATTCTTTTCTCTTTTAAAGTTGATACATTAAGATTATCAGATGTGGAATATTTATGTAATTATAAAATTTAGAATAAATGTGTTCACAAATTTATAGAATACTTGAAATGATAAATGTTTGAAAAAGAAATTTTATTTCTGTGTGGAATAATGTAAATTCTATTTATTATGCTTACATGTGCTCAAATATTTCTAAAATCATTGTTATGATAAATTTATAATATTATACTGAATTTGTATTGGTAAACAAAAATTCCTGATATCATTAAATGGATTTAAATGTGTTTTATAATTTATCATTCTGTAGTAGTTAGTTATACTTGTATTAGGTACAAGTTTAATAAGTTTCAAAGATTTGTTTTTGAAACTCAGCATAGCTTACCATAAATATTTTTATCTGCATATCAGTGCATTATGATGTTTTCATGTATTCTGTATAATGGCTGTTTCATTTGAAGAATTCATTTAGTTTATCCTGTACCTAAGTTGTTAATTTTTTTGATGTGCTGCTGTGATCAGTATTGTAGTTAACAATGTTGTTTGCATTGTCATTGGGTCAAGGCTCAGAGCCTGGGAAAGGTTTAGATATTTATTAGTGTCTTTGCTACACAGAGACACTTAAAGTACATGACAAGCTGAAAGTCCTCTTGAGACACTTGATGTTAAGGAAAGAGGGGTAGGGTAGGTTCGATCTGTCTGTTAGGGAATTCTCAAAATTATGATAAAGTCAGATAATCACCTGTAGGGTGCCCAAAACGCATAGCAATGACAGATGCAGTTCTGTGCACCTCATCATAATAAAATTTATGAACGTATTCTCTTATTACTGTCGGAAAAATGAGATAAGTGACAATAACTTTTGTCATATTTTAACTGAATGCAGAAGAAGATTCACAGGGTAATTTCTGTAGATAGAGGGGATTGAATTTGAAAGGTACAAATACACCTGTCTCATTAGATATTAATTAAATATCTCTCATCTTGCTTTAGATCTACCTCCAAATATTCAGCCTGTCTAGTTAATGTTAAATACAATAATTTTGATGTAAACTAATTTATTTTAGAAAGAAAAGTGTGTTGTGAATCAGTTTCAAATTGTTGTAAAATTACAGCATGTATACTTCAGAATTTCTTTTTTGTTTTCTGTATATTTTGAAAATTGTTTTTAATAATTTATTATGTGATTTATTTGTAGGATATTCTTTCTGAGGTTAGAAATAAGAAAAATCTGTTGGATTCTCTAATTGAAGATTACAGATCAACTGATGAAAATGGAGATGAAAATCTAGTGGATTTACAGAATCAGTATTTATCATTTGAACAAAAGCTAATGAAGCGCATTGAAACTTTAAAGGTATTCTAAATTACTCTGAAACTATATCTTAAGTATAGTTTCTCAGTAATTTTCTAAACAAAGCTTCATAATTTAACTTTGTTTCATACTTTTTTAATAATATATTTGAAGATTTTATTGTAATCAAAAATCGACAGTTTTTTTTACAACATCATGCATAATTTTTACTACATTTACTACATTTGATCTGTTATGGTTGTACCTCAGCTAGTAAATGCCAAAAAACTGATATTGTAATTTTGGATAATTTTTTGTTCTAGGTATTTATTAGCATGGATGAATAAGTTGCTTTAGAATCTTATTTCTTAAATTCTTGTCTTATATTTAAAAATGATAATTTTTGTTTTTTATGATGACAGTTTTAATTATTAATTTTTTATGAAAATTATTTATCTGATAGAGATACATAAGGGATTTTTATTAACTAATAATTAATTTCTTCATTTTTAACAATTAATGCACCCTCCATCTCTCTGTTTTTGAGATATATTTCAAGAAACTTTTGCTAATACGATTTAAATAATATACCATAGTTTTTACTAATATGATTTAAACTGTTAAATGTACCATAGTTTTTGCTAATATGATTTAAAGTGTTTAATATCTCATAGCTATTACGGTTTTATTAAATTATGAAAAAAGTAATTATCAGTGATAATTAAGTAAGTGATTCAAAACTCCTATTATGGGCATGCTCTACTAAGCAACCCACTGTTTCACACCTTTTCATTCATGACTAGAATCCATATATGTGATACATCTGTTTATGAGCCATTATGTTTTTTTTTTGAACTTTTGTTTTATTAAGGGCATTTTTATTTATGTATTTTAATGGCTTCTGCATATATTTACAGCCTATTACTGAAATTTTGACAGCAAAATTGAATTTGTACTCCCCTCCTTTTTTTTAAAGAAAGCATACTTGCTGTTTAAAGATTTTCAGTAATTGAATGTACTTCAGTTTGTAATGCTTTTTCAGTTATTGAATGCACTCCCCCTTTCCCCCCTCATATAAGTAGTAGATATCAGTATAATAACAGCATCTGAAGAGAGTATAAGGGTGCAAGTTTCAAATCTAATAAAATCTGGAATAAGAAAATATGTTTATAACCACTTTTAATTAATATGTATGAGACAGTATTCTGTAACACTGTTTTATGACTGTAATTTATTATAAACTTAAAAAGTTCTGCTGTTAAACTTTATTAATTCTTTCTCTAAATTATTCCATAATTAAATATTAAAATATATAATAATGTATAACCATAAAGGTATGAAATAATTAATTGTAACATTTTGTTATAATAATTTTGATGTTGCTATATATTATCCTTGCTTTTCCTATTCTTCTTTCATTAAGCTCTGTTATGTTCTCTACTTGACTTGTCTTTCATGAACTATGTGCCCTTCTCCTCTTGTTTGAAATTTAGGGTAATCCTAAAGATCAGTCAAAAGAATTCTTTCAGTCATTAGCTGAAGTGAAGAACTGGTTACAGACTGCAGCAAACTTTGTTTATAACTATGAGAAGCTTCCTAAGGAACAGAAACTTTCAGATTCTCATCACCAAAGGCTTAAGGTTTGTGAATTTTTAGGGCAGTTTGATGTAACCCAAAAGCATTTGTTGTGTTCTGTTGCTTGTGTAGAGCATATTTGGATGTGCATTTTTAAAAGTAGGGATTGTAATAAGCTAACCTGTAATTGGCCAAACTAAAATAACATTAGTGATTTCTGAATAGAAAAAAAAAAAAAGAACTTTCTGCTTTTTACTGGCTTCTAAGCTTTCTTGCTTATGCTTCACTTTTCTTCTAACTTTATTCATAATTGTTTACTTTGTGGATATATTTACTTTAATTAATTTATAGCATCTTCAAGAAGAATTGTACAGCATAGAACAGAAGAAGCAAGAACTCATGAAAACTAATAAACAAATGGATAAAATGAAAGAAAAATATGCAATTGAACCAGAGCTCGTTGAAGTTCAAGAAAAGTGGGAAGTACTCTCCAGTAAAATTCAGGTTAATATTAAAAATTCAATTAAAATTTTTATAAAAAGTTATTTGTGATATTAATTGCGTATAGAAAGCAACTAAAATGCATGTTATCTCAAAATTCTGCATAAAGTCATTGAGAGTTAGTAGAAAACACTAGTATGAAACATTCACATTAGAAAGCATGTCAGATATGCCACAGAAAGATGTTAGAAACAAGGTATTAATTCAAGACTGTCAACAGTGGAAAAATTTTATTACATCTAATGTAATAGCTCAGTATAAATGTCAGATACAGTAAGTGATGCTAAAATAGGTGATACAGCAATCTGTATCTAACATAGAACTTATGGCCTGAAGTGCTTGCACTGTTGCTACTATCTTTGAAAGTCTGGGTTTTGTTTGACCTTGTCCGCAGTTAATGCAGCATCAGTGGGAGGCCAGCATTACTGCTTATGGCATTAACTTTGAATATCTGTTGTAATTACCTCAATGTATTCATCATTTACATTGAGCTGTTATATTAGGTGTAATAAATATTTTTCACTCTGAGTACTCATACATTGTTTCTGTGTCTTTTGTTCCTTATAACATTTTCTAGTAGCATTTCTGGTATTATGTTCCTATATGAATATGGCTCTATTGATGCTTTGTGCCTTTCCTTAGAGATTGTATGTGGAGTTTTTTGACACACTGTATAGAAATGCTAAAACTGAAGTGAGTTACATTTCATATACATTACTCTATATTGAAATTAAGAAAGATAGATGTTACCGTAAAAGTTAAGAATTAAAGAGAGAGGAAAAAAATATGGTATGGAATTTGCAAAAATATCATGCAAGACTTTTAGACATTTTAAGCAATATAATGTAATAGATATAATACTTTAGGTTAATATAACACACCAAATAATGATTATTGGAAAAGTTAAACAACAAGAATCAGCATAATGTTTGTAAAATTTTTCAGGACTAGTTTTGATGCTTTAAATACAGAACCAGCTTCTTCAGCTGCCTAAGTGCAATTGAACGAGATAGAATATGGTAAGAAGATGACTGGAAAGAAGTCAAGCTTAAAGTCAAGCTTAGTCAAGGCTGAGGGTAAAGAAGAATTTGAATTAGGGTTGTTAACTAGAACAGGAAGATTTCTTTTGAATGTAAAGCACCTCTAGAAAATGTAATTCACCAATGGAAGATTTTTTTTGGATAATTTTGGCTGCAGAAAAGTGGAAAGTGTGATTTTCTGACCAACTGTGCTGGGCAACATAGCATTTCTGTGTTTCCCTTTTCCTAACATATGCCTTGTGTTTTTTAACACAGGATTTTAAAGCTCTCTTAGTTTGACCAATGTAAATTAAACCACATTGGCAAGGAATCCTGTAAATACCCCGGAAATTCATATCCAGAATGGGGTCCTTAAGTATAGAACTGGAAATTTTGTTGACAGAAGAAAATGCGACGCAAAAGTTAAATTTATGTAAAATATGTGCAGTTTTATAGCTAATCCATGGAAAGAAAAGAATGACAACAGAATTCTTATAATCGTTTTAGGAGATTATAATAATTAATTACGCCATTCTGGATATGAATTCTTGTGATTTAAAGGATTCTTTGCCATAGTGATTTAATTTACAATGGTCAAACTAAGAGAGCCATAAAAATTCAAGTTGAAGAACATAAGGCATATATTAGGAAAAAGGAAACACAGAAATCTGTTGCCCAGCACTGTTGGTCACAAAATAGCACTTTCCTTTTTCTTCAGCCAAAAATTATTCAATAAACACCTCCCATCGGTGAATTAGGGTTTTCTAGAGGCATTTCACACACTTCAAAAAAAAATCTTTCTAGGTAAAGACCTTAATTCCAACCCATCTTTACCCTCATCCTTTAAGGATATTGTTTTTTAGTTTTCTTGTTTCATCAAAAGATGGTGTCCAATAGCTTAACTTCCTTCCAGTCATTCTTATCACCATATTCTAGCACATTCATTTGTACTTAGGTAACTGAAGAAGATAGTTCTGTATTTAAACCATTGAAATTAGTCTTGCAAAAATTTACAAGCATTACGCTGATTCTTGTTATTTAACTTCTCCAATAACCTATAATGCTTACTTAATATGTAATAACTGCTTGTGTTATCTGCTGTATTGTTCTAAGTCTGTGATTTTTCCCCCCAGAGTCTTGTTGAAAACCATGAAGTTGATGTAAAACGCACTACCATAGAGCAGCTGAGAGCATCACCTGTATTGCTTCCAAATTCTGAGCCAGGGTCTCCAAGAACTGGAGAAATTGGCACGAAAATAAGACAGACTCATTTACGTATAGAGGATCTAGAAAAATCAGCTTTGAATGAAACTGCTATGCAAAACTTCGACTCAGTTGCTCATTTAGAAGATCTTTTAAAAGTGAGTTTTGATTTTTTGTGGCATGTCTTTTTTGTTTGATAAATATTTATGTTATGTATATTTCATATAATTAATTATATGATTTGATTAAAATACATACAAAATCTAATTAATCTTCACATTTGCACATTCTGTCTAATCTAGTCAGTGCATTTTCAGATTTTGATGTTTTCTGTGAATTTTGTTTACATAAAAATGATGTTAAGTATTCTGCAAATTTTGACTTATTGTATTTTCCCCGTATTGGAACTGGTGTAATTATTCAGTTTATATTGGCCATTTCTATATGTTGAAGGGAATTGGCAATATGTGTCCATTGGTAGGAACTTTGGTGGTATATCAGCGTACGTAACACAAACTGTGAAAAATTAAAGGCTAATTTATAAATTATACCTAACTGGCAACAGATACAGTGGCCTGCATGTAAATGATATCCTTCAGCTTCAAGTACTTGTCTACCAAATGAGCATACTGAAGTGTTGTTTTAGAAGGAAATCTGGCCCATTAGTTTTTGATAGATCATAAAAAAGGGCATATGAAATTTCACTCAAGTGTTTCTTATGGGCTTGGAGACTTTTATATAATACCTGCATGTTTGGCCAGTCATTCATTTTCTTTGCAGTATTTGCAGGTTGATGTGGCCTTGCATTATGATGCTTTCCTCGATAAGCATACCTTAACAATCACACAAGCTAGATGTTTGATGAGGATTTGATTGGCTGTAGCCTACTTTTGTTCAGTTCAAGATATATCAAGAATATTATTTAAAAACCATACCGACATGCTTCAATAAAAAGAATTTGTGTCTACTAATTTATGCTGTGCATGTGAATTGCAGCTTCATTTTAATTACATATTAGAAAATGAAAGAAAACTGAGAAAACAAGGAAGTTGTCATTTGCCACTTCTTATGGAGACCATGCAATCTATAATGAACTGAAAACTATTCTGATAATGGTGTATATTTTGATATGATCTATATTCAATGACTCAAAATTTCTTTTGGAAATAAACATTAATAGCAATTTTGAAATAAGATATGGCTGTATATAAAAAGATAGACTTTGCTGTGTTCTTTGTAGTGATGAATATCTGTTACATCCAAAAGCTCTCTCTATAGTTTTGAGCTGATGTATTTTTGGTGGCCTGTCAACTCCATGTCCGTTAAGACATCTTGATGGGGTCAGTTGATTACTCACAGTCAAGTGTATCTTGAGAGCCTATCAACCAGCCTGTGATGTGTTTAGATGTAGTTCTTGGCTCATATTCCTGAGCATATATTAATTATCTGGCCAGCATCAGCAGAAATGTGAAGTAAATTTAATGCTGGGCTTCAAGTCACTTATTATTTAAATTGGCCTCTGTTTTCTTTTTTGCTCAACATATGATAGATTTCCTTTTTGAATTGTGAGATTTGCATATAGATGCAATTTCATTGAATTTTGAACTATACATGATAAAGTTTGTTTTCGAATAATTATGTTTTAATTTGGTTCCCAAAGTTTTTTTGAGCTTTTGGCAGTTCATTAAATGCTGTGGAAGAAGGGGGGATATTATATATAAGAGTAAAAAATAAAGGAACAACCGTAAAAGCTAATGTAACTTCAATGATTTTGCAGCTTAGGACATGGAATTTGATTTTTTTTCCATATCTCACATATCTTCAGCATGCACAATTACCTAGTTTTGTAAAAAAATGCATTTTAATAGGAGCATAGGCAATGTGATATAAAGTGCAGTAAGGGAAAATGGGGGGAGGGAATTAGCAAAGTATCTTCTTATCATTCCTGACCAGCAAGCTTTATGGTGATTTTCCACGCTGTGTATTAGATGGCCCAGGAATCCCTGCAGTAACAATGTGTATTCACAATAATAGTGCCTTAAAGCTTGTGGGGAGTGCTAGTGTGGGCTGCAGTGATGTAGATTGGTATCTTAGTGCATCTCATACCTACTTCAATTTAAATCCAAAGAGTATGTGGGCCATTTCATCTACTGGATTTGTTTGCCTCAAGATAATTCGTCACTAGTATAACATGTTGGGGACAAGCATATTGTCCATTAAGAAGAAGTTGCTATCAATTGGATTCTTAAAAACTTAACATAAGGATTCAGAACCTCATTATTGTATAATTCACCATTTAATTCTTCTCATGGATATTTTCAGGCTTATTACATGTGTTGCTTCCTCTTGATTATAACACATGTGGAATCACTGTCCAAACAAAACTGAGATTAATGAGTTAAGAGAACTTGGTTCTAATGGAAGTGATATCTGCACTGTTCCAATCACAATGATATCTGCATTACTGTAACTGGAAGCATTTCTCAGCCCAAATTAGTAGAAGAAAAATCATGGGTTTCCTTTTCATAACTGCCAACTTTCCCAATTTTTCAACACCTCTCCTTGTAGATTACTGAATCTCCTGCTTTTTAACTTTTAGTAAGGAAAATGTTTTCCAAGAATAAGTGGAATTTATTGAATTCATGAAACTTAAATTGGACAAATTCCATTCCTCACTCCTAATGATATTCACCATAAATTTTCTAATTAAATTCTATTTGACCCGAATTGTCTTGATTTATTGTAGATATTTTTAGAACTTTTTATGAAGCTTTAAGTATTGCTTAAACAATTCATATTTCTATTTAAGTTTGCTTTATTAAAAGACACACTACTAAGTTTTTTATACAATATGTGTGTAGTAATTATTAATTTATTTTCATCATATTTAAAATTATTTTAGTAAAGAAAAGCTTTCCTTTTCTATTCAGAATTTTGTCAGTGCAAAAATGTAAGAAAGAACCAAACCAAATTAACCAAAAATATAAAATTTAGAATGTCTAATTAAATATTAATATATTATACACCAGAATCATTTTAGAAATAATTCAATTACCCAATTCATGTGTTATAAAATAAATTTAAAATTCTTTTGAAATGGCATTGCTACACAGAGCAAGAATCTCTGAGAAACTCCTGGTTTTATACAGGAATCGCTTAGTTATTCATATTTTAAAGTTGGCAGCTATGCTTTCTGCCTCTTTTTTGTAGCCTGTTACTCATGGTATATCTGGAATGTCAAGTTGCTGTATCTACAGTGCACTTCCTTGCAATCTGAGCTAACTTCAGTTGTCTGTTTTTTTAAGTAATCATTGCCAGATAATAGTAACCTGATATCCTAAGTACACTCCGGGGGGGGGGAAGGACAGTTCTATGTCTCCCGTTCTGCTTGGCCGATTGACGAGTTGCGTTCTTCATGTCTCGAAAGTGCGACTTAGGATATATATTAGATTTACATATAGCGCTGTTCTAACATATAGGTATTTTGACACAAAATCGTACTTTTTCTGAAATAACATGCCAATTTTTTTTTACATATTTTGATTCTGCGACTCAAATTATGCCTAGATATTAAATTTTGTAAAATTATGTGCGAAATTTATGGAGAAATTCAAAATTTTAACTTGGCGTATTTTTTCAACTTCTTAATATATGGCAACCTATTTTCCTTTCCCTTAAAAGTCACAGTCGTTCCCTACTTTTCTTTATATTATATTTTAAATTATAATTGTTATTATTTTAAGGAATTTTTTCTTTTTCAAATTTCATTTTAGTTGTTTAAGTTGCATGATTTCTTTCAAAAAAACTGTTTTAGAATTCTCTATTTACTCATTTGACCTGCATAGTTTATATAAAAGGTGCATCGTTTATTTTTTTCAAATAGTTTTCTTTACTATATTTTTTAGTCATAGTTATTATTAAATAATTAAGGTCATTCTTAAATTTGGAGAAGTTTATTTTAATTGTTTTTGCTGCATTGTCTCTTCAGATAATTGTTTTAAAATTTTCTATTTATTCATTCATACTGCACATTTTAAATATATTTAGTAATATAAAATTTTGCAGAATTTGATTTAATTTATTTGAATTGCATTTGTTTTGAAAGCATACTTTGTGACCCAGACTACAATGCATTTGAAAACTGCATATAATAAAAGAGAAAATATAGTAAAACTCAGTTGACATGCCTTTCAATGGGCTGTTCAGAAAAGACCTTCTAATGTAACATTAAGATACGAATCCTTTCAGATTTTTCAGTTGCTGATTTATTTTGTTTTTTATTATGTAATGTTCTTTCATTATAAAATCATATATTTTCCCAGACATTTAAGGAAAAAGCTTTGGATACTGAAGACCATGTGAAACAGCTCGATAGTGATTGGAATGTCCTAGAGAGTAAAACTGATCATCGAGACCAGAATTTTACAAAACTGCAGCACCAAATGCAGTCTTTAAGAGAAAAATGGAGTCATACACAGAAGCTTTCTGAAGATTATCATAGGAAGTTAAATAAAAAAATTTTAAACTTTTCTCAAATCGAAGAGAGGAGAAACAACCTTTATGAATGTGCATTGTGCCTTATGTCCAAGTTAAATGATGCAGAGAAAATTTCACCCAGTGAACAAAAAGTTAGTATTAATATCTTGTTCATGCCATATGTAAATGCTTAATATTGTTATTGATGTTCTGCAAAAATTAGTGAACTATTTCTAAATATGTGTATGCCTGCCTGCAATGTTTAGTTTTTTTTCCACTAAAAATATTTTAAATATTGCAGGTGTTCATGTTATGGCATTTTTAAATTTAAAAAATCAATTTTCTAAAAATTATAAAATTTAACTTTTATTCTGTAGCCCATGTAATTATATTTAGTAAATGTTTATAGTTGTTATGAAATAAAACTAAAAAATTTTCACCCTGTGTAGTGAAAATTGACTAAGTTATTTAATTTTAAAACTTGAGGTCATGTTTCTTGAAAATTCAAGGTTCATATATAATTAAAGAGCAAAATATTAGGTCATCTGGAAAATTCTTCGGTTTTCAAATCAAAGTGCATTTTCTTGTAATTATTTTGTTACTACTGATAAGAAGTAATCTTGATTGAAGCAGATGTTTAAATATGTTTTTTTTAAACATGCATTTGTAATTCTAGCATGTTTTGTGGCATAATTCATTATGATGCTAATGTATTGTTGATGTGATGTTTGAAACAATAATATTAATGGATAGTCAAAATTGCAAGAGATTTTAATCATAAGTGATTTAATTAGTCAATTATTGTTTTATATAAGGAATTCATAAAACTAATATTTTGATTACTTATTAGGTTCTAGAAAGTGAAGCTAAGAAACTTCAAAAAGAAGTTGAAGACTTGCAACAAGATGCAGCTGAACTTGGTGTTTCAAAAATGCTTCTCCAAAAACTTTTAAAAGATACAACTACACTTCTGGCAGGAATCAGCATGCGCATTGATGAAATTGAAGCATCCAGGGAAAAATCTGTGAAAACTGTTCGAACACAAACTGATAAGCAAAATGTATTTCTCCTTGAAACTTCAAATACTGCAATTATTCCTGACTTTATTGCAAAAGTAAATAAAGTTCGGGAAGCTATTGCTGCAGTAAATCGGCAACTTACACAGCCAGAACTTTCTGGTAAAGATTTTGAAGATTTTGGAAGGCAAGAAGGTTCATTAAAGGTAATTGTTTAATACCTATAGCATGTGCCTTTATAATTTTAGAAATATAATAATTACTATTGTAATTTTAAAAATTAACTGGTTAAAATTAATGGTTAAATTTTAAGGCATGGTTAAAATGAAGTTAAAAATGAGATGAAATACTTAAATAAAAGTGTAGACGCTTTTGCACACAACCCATTTGCTTAGTCAGCTCGAGCTTGGATGGTTTGATCATGTTTGCCATCTTGTATGGTTTCTTCAGGTTATTGTATAGAGAATTGACATCAGGTGTACGAAAGATTGTAAGGAGAGATCTCTGTTAAGCATGGTTTAGCAGCAGTTTCTCTACTTTTATTATATATGTAAACATAGTTCCAGTGTGCCAACCTAGAGTATTTTATCTTGTTTTTAACTTTGTTATAATTTTATTTTCTTATTTATTGCTTTAGCAATACGTGGTTATGTCTATCATATTTTGTCTGCTACCTGGTTATACGCAAGAATATGCCCAAATCATTCTTTTTAATTTTTTCTTTGCTCAGTTATTTAGAATTTTTTTAATTAATTATTTTTATTTTTGGCTAATTCAGCTTCCCCTCCCTCCAGGTCGTAAATTGGTTTATATGACTGTGATAGAAATATTTCTTATTTATTTTCTTATTGTTGTTGTTATTATTAATTGTATATTAAATTAATGCTGTTCTTTTTCTAAAAGGAATTATTTATTTATAAAATTAAATTTTGTCTCAAAACAGCAATTTATCTATAAAATAATTAAAAAAAAAAGATTTTCATAGTCAATTATTGTGGCTGCTTCTTAAAACAAAATCAAAAAGATATTCAATATTTTCAATTGTTATATTTTGTTTTTGTTGTAACTATATATTTAGTCAATTGTTAATTTCAAAGATTTTGCTTCATAAAGTTTGCTTTCTGTTTTTTTGTTAGGTAGTTAATAATCATCAAGTAGATTAAAAATCAGTTTTTTTATCTTTTTTATTTGAATAAATTTTTAATTAGTCCAAAGGGATTTAGTCCCAAAGGACTATTACTTTCATTTTGCGATTTTGCGTCGATTCACTCTGAATGCCCGTTTCACTTTTCAAATTGCTGCCACTAAATGTTATCGCTCTGCATTAAATTTTAAAAAATGAAAAATATGCATAAATGTATGCATGTTTCTCGCATTGTGATAAAACCTAGAGCTATCGAATTTTGAATGACGTAATCCTACTGCGAATATGGGCATCTGGAAGCCCTAATTTTGAATTTGAAATTTGCTTTATTATCGATTTTATGTTTTGTAACATCTCAACGAATTTCTGATTAACAAACTAAATGATTTCAAAGCGAGCAATGGCAACACTGTACGGAAAAAAAAAAACATTTTTATCTCCAGCGCACGAGACTTACGGAAATTCTAAAGATATGTTCATTTTAAAATGATTTTACGATATTGATTTTGAACTGAATTTTATGGTTTGAGTACGTAGTACATGATATTTAATAAAAAAAGGTAGCACACGAAATGTTAAAAAAACGCACCTTTGGACGTAATTTAAAATCTGAAATCTTTCAGATTTTTTTTTTTTTAAAGTTTTATTTTCTGTAAGTTTTACATGCACATACTAAATTGTAACTGAGAAATTTTCTTTAATTTAGAACAACTTGCTCAGTGAGAAATAAAGCATTACAATAAATACTGTAAGTAAAACTGAAATGCCATGTATAGAATGTGTCATACTGTTCATTAACACATTTGGCTGCTGATCATGTGAGCTTGTGTTGATAGATAATGCTGTGTCATAGAAATAGATTGTACCCATATGACGACTTACTTGTTATTCGAAATATGATTTAAAAGAGCTCATAAAGGTTATTATGTGTACCACATTGATTACTAAGCCTTTAAGCATAGAATTTTATGACGTGGCAGTGCATGATCGGCTCTAGAGATAAAATTATTTCTACAATGCCGCATTGTGCGCTGGTGTGTCGCATTTAGAAATGATTCAAAATAAGTAACAATATGTGTTATTTTTGTATGAAATCACAAACAAATATATATGTTACAAATGAATTTATTATCTGATTATAATTATTTATATTTAAAATTATTGCAAACTGATAGTTACACTAATATTATTGCAAACTGTGTATTTCAGAATCTTATTCATGTATGATATTTGCATAAACTAAAACTTTGTTTTCTTTCCAAACCACATACATTTGCAACTAGTTTCTAACCTTCACTCCATGCCAATGCCAGCATACATATCCAAAATATGATGCCAATCGAACTTGAAAATAAGCAATGGGACATTGCCACTGTAGCGCGTAACTGATCCCACACTACGTGCCAGGTCGTGATTGGTTCTTCAGCAATAAAGCCAATCATGCACCAATTTATGATTGGCAATGAATGTGTTGAGTTGAAAAGTTCATTAAGTTTATTCAGATTTTAACTAAAAAAAAATTTTTTTTTTATTCAGGCTATTAAAGATGGGATAAATGCCTTAAAGCCAAATGTAGAGCTTGTTTTAGCAGAGAAGGAAAATGTCATGAAAAAAGCTTCCAAATCTGATGCTGTACAGATTGAGCGAGTTGCAGAAAAACTTAGTGAAGAATGGAATAAATTGAATGCAGCTCATGATGAAAGACATAAGTAAGAATATCTGAATTATGCTAAAGCTGAAATTTATATTTGAATAAATGGATTTAAATATCAGAATATTTTTATGAGTACAAATGTTTTTATATTGCATTTGATAAATTAAATGTATTATTGATAAATTAAACGTAAGCACAAAGCATTAGAAAAGTGCAGTAAATACATAACTTGGATATTTTATTATTAGTAAAAGTAAGAATTCTTTATTTAAAGCTTCTTCAAGAACTTTTAATTCATCATCATCATTATTATGTTATAATTCTCGAATTAACGAAACTATCTAAATATGTATGTATGAAACCTTTGTTTATATAATGTGAATAAAATGTTTTGAGTTAGAAATTTAAAATGAAAATTTGTTTTCAAAATTAGATGTATTTCAGGTTTAAAAAAATATAAGGTTACTTACAAAATGATTCTCTCTCTATTTTTTTGCCTTTTTTTAGGCGATGGTTAAAAGCGCATGATGTATGGCAAGGCTTTGAAAGTGACCTTCGTAGTATGACATCATGGCTTGTGAGTTCAGATACAATTTTAGCTCATAGTCGTCTACCAAATGGGGATTTAGACTATGAAAGAGCAAAAATGCATCAAGAGGTATCAGTTTTATTGTCTTTATCAAGTTAATTAATTATCAAGCTTTTAACTATCAAGTTTTTAATAGGAATTTTCTACATTTGATAAGAACTAAGCAAATGGGTTTCAAAGTTGTAGAAACATGTTTAATGAAAAATTTTAAAGACGTTTTTTCCATTAGATTGTTTCTAATATTATTTTAACAAGGTATTAGTATTTAAATGTTATCTTAACTACATTGAGATATTTGTGTTTAGAGGGATGTTATAGTAACTCAATAAAAGTTTCCTTCATTTGTGAGATAGGATAAAGTGTTGATCCCTTTCTCTGCACTCATGATGTCATGCATATGCTGCAGCTGAAGAAGTCATATTTTGCATAATGCATTTGAAGACAACAGATACTGCACAATGCTGTGATAGAAACATATTTAGAAAAGTCTTGATATTTAAGATTGCTAACTTCTGTTGGATTTATTATAATAGAGTGCTGGCAGCTGAAATTTGGCTTACAAAATGAAAGTAATTTTATGATGTATATAAACATATATCTATATAAACATTATTATGGTGTTAGTCGCTTGACAATGACTCTCTAATAAGATAATATACTACTTCAGATAATAAATCTGATGACAGCAGTGATAGAAATGTATTGTTATCTAACATGTATAATATGACATTTTGTCTTCTATGAGAGATCATAACAATACTTTTTTATATATTATACACAAAAATTTATAATCTAATAAACTATTATAAGAAATTTATTATTTTTTTTAATATTTATCTGTATATCAAAAAAATTTTAGGCACCAAAATCTGTGCATGAGAGTTTTTTCAATGAAATTGAATCTTTCTGTATTAGTTTATTTTTTCAGTGCTAATATAGCGAATAATTGTCTATTTATTTTGGATTCTTGATAATTGCTGTATTTCTTTGATACAAAATACTTTTTGAATCATTTTCATGAAATTGACAATAGTTCAAGAGATTAAAATATCCATATGTGCTTTATAACAGTTTCTGTGTACAATTTTCTAAGTGCCCAAAAGTTTTTTTACTTTAGCTGTAATGGCAGATTATAGAAATTGTATTTTCATTTAATGTTATGCCGTATTTGTGTGCACATTCTTTTGAAAGGTGTCATAATGAAATAATAAATTTATTTTTATTTTTTAATGACATATATATGTTAAACTATTATTTTTTTTACCTTTATATATTTAAAAATTTGAGCTAATGTAATATTTTTAGATGCTACAGAAACAAGTAAGTGAAAAAATGGCTATGATGGAACGTTTAAATGTGGTAGGACATAAAGTACTAGAACAGTGTTCTGCTCCTGATGCAATACTGTTACAAGAACAACTTGATTCTTTAAATAGGCGCTGGAAATCTCTAGTTGCCGAACTCGCAGCACGAAAAGCAAAGTAAGTTTTAGTCTTTCAAGACTTTCTCCCCTTTCCCCCCTCCGTCTTTGCCTAATTGATTCATCAATCTATTGATTCATTCATGAATTTCCTAATTTTTTTTAATGTAGTGTTAAATATTTCTAGTAAGTTTTATATTAACACCAGTAAATTATTAAATTAAATATTTTCATTATAATCCTGATTTTTCTTTTTTAATGTGAAGACTGGAAGAAGATAAAACTACTTTAGCTGTGGTGAAAGATGAAATAGAAGATCTTTCATTATGGTTGAAAGAAACAGAAACTTTACTGTGTGGAACACCACGTACGACAGACTTGTCTGCTGCTAAAATATTGCTTGGAAAGTTAAAAGTATGAATTGAAAATTTATAAATTTCTGTGATATTTTTTTGATTCATTGGGAAATATATCATTCATTTAATTTTTGAAATCTTTAGGATATTGAGCAGGACATACCATGCCGAAGAAGCAGCCTACTGACAATAATGCTGGCTGGAACTTTAGTTAACACAGAGGAAGTTGAAACACTAGAGCAGCGATATTCTAAGGTTTAAATAATTCAGCATTTATATGTATAAATTGTTAGTTATAGAGAACGTATTTCAGATTTTGTTAGTTTTCCAAGTTTTTTAATTTTATATTAGAGTGGTTTAGTTTTAACATCTGAATTCATTATGTATTTGTAAGACTGGCTTAGATTATGTTAAGTATACTGATTTAGATGAAAGAAATAGAGTAAAGAAATCTGTATTAAATTTAACCTTTGACTGCTGTTTATTTGAATTTTTTTTTTTTTTCATATCAACTACAAATTTAGGTTATTTAAATTATGGAAAGTCACAATAGTAGAAAATAGTATAGTCACAATTTGTAGAAATTTCTTATTGACAATTTGTTTTATTTTACAAGTATGTAAAACAGTGAAACTGCCCGTGCAGCTAGAAATATTCTAGTTAGGATTCAAGGTTCAAGATGAAATTACCTGTGTTATGCTCCTTACCATTCACCCACTGATGGAGCTCAGCTTAAAGAGAAATTCATTACTCATTAAAGTAATGTTTTAATGTTTAAGCAATGTTTGAGCACTGTTCACAATTCAAAATGTTATCCATGCATGCCAATACATCTAAGGCATGCAATTAAGATAAAGCATCAGGGGCATAATTGATATTTGATGTGTAATTAAGTTATATTTCATTATATCATGATTGGCATTTTAAGCTGTATTACATAACATTTTAAAGACTAGACATTAATCAAGCATACTTTCACACTTAATGTGTATTCTTAAATGATACGTGGTCAAGAAACTATTCAAATAATAAAAAGTTTGCTTTAATAGTACACAATAAAAGTAAATAATTAAATTGCCTTGTAAAAAAGTCTAATTTTTGTTTTCCATATTTTACCCTCTCTGATGCAGTTTTATTGGCATATGGTCTTTTTCACCTGTAGTATGTGAATATTTATTCTTTTCTTTAGAGAAATAACTGTTCTGCTATACCTGTCTTAGAAGTATAATCAAAGAACTTGGAAGTTTTTTTTGCTGTGATTGTCCTTCAAAAATAAATAGTTAAGAATTCCTTACATTGTTTGGTACATTATAATAAACAGCTGTAATAAGTAAAACCTTCTTCAGGCCAATATAAGTCTGAGCTTTCTAGTGATATTTCTAGTGTAATCTCTCTCTCCAGGGTTAGATGTTTTAAAAAACACTCATTGCTTTTTAAAATGTTTTAGATTCATATTTCATATGCATAATATTTATTTCACTTGCAACTGTAATGTCATTTCTTTCAATCGTCTTTTATTTAAATCTGTAATTGATATTTTAATTGATATAAATGTTGCTTTGACGTAAAATTTATATATTTTCATCTTCTAACAATTCTGAGGTGGTTGCTGGACATAAAATTTAAAACACACTTATTTTATTTATTTACAGTAGGCACTGCTTAATGTGATCTTGTTTGTCCATGACTGTTTTGAGAATATTAATCATTAAACAATGAGAAAAAATATCCTTCAAAGCAGTAATGGAATTTTATGAATTTAATATAAATATGAGAAGAAACATATAAATAAGTACTTTCACAGAATTATTGTTAAGAAAATACAAAAATTATTTATGAAGTGTTCAAAATTTCATTACCACAGTGGTTCGTAACATTTCTGGAAAATATTTCACAGATGCTAGACTCCTAATCCTAAAATACTTGTAAAAACAACCTTAGTTTAGCACAGATGATTTCAAGGAAATTTTTGCTTTTTTCACAAGGATCAGAGAGGAAAAATGTTTGCAGTTTTTTTTTCTCTCTCTCTCTTAAAGAAGGAGGACTTGTGTTTGATCATCTTCAAAATCACTAAAGTTATTCAAAATCTAAGCCAAACTAAGTTTGCTTTTTTGCCAACAGTTTGATTGGTTGCCTAAAACCGAAAACAAATTGTTTGGCAACAAAATCTCTTATTTAGCAAAATTTTACTAGTACTTGGCAATTTTTGCAATTCATTTTGAGCTTCTTTTTCGATTTTACTTCAGTTAAAAAATTACTTAGTAATAAATTTGATTGTGTTAACCAAATTGTTGATCACAATAAGCAATGTATTTTAATGTTTTCATACACCAACGGGTGGGGTTTCGGCAATGTGATAAGAATATCGCATTAACTATGATCACATTTACTGCATTTATTTTTTTTAAATTTAGATGCTGCACTATTTGCCTCTATATATAGTCGCAACGTTCCTTTTATATTTATTTTTTATAGGTAACTAGTCTTATACCTGAACGAAGGAAGCATTTGGAATGCTATGTACGAAACTTTTCCGAATTTGAAGAGCAATCATTAATTGAAAAGGATTGGTTACTAGACACTAGAAAGAAGTTGGAAGACCGACTTGCGCTATACAGTGCAGGAAGAACTGTTGATGAGGAAAGTATCGTAAGTATCAGTTTATTTGCCTCGTAATGTCAGTAAGTGATTAATAATTGATCACGAAAAAGCAAGTCTTCTGAATGATTAATTAGAGAACTTGAATCCCTTTAATTTTGAACATTAGAGTGCAGTTTGTTTCAAGAAGTTAATTTATATTTATGTCAGTATTCACAAGATTATTTATTTTATTTAAATCTCTTATTTGTAACTTTTTCTTTTACATAATTAAAATTTAAGAATAATTTTTAATTATATGCATATCCTCATAAAAAAGCTTAATATAACAGCATTAACACACATATATGTAAAATATATATGTGTATTATTAAAATTCTCTTTTGTGTTTTCTTGTGCTGCAGGTGGCTCAAGATAAAGTAAAAGAACATCATGCTGCTGTTTCAAAATTGGTGCGTCAGCAATATGAATTGGAATCTGCAGCTCAAAAAGCTTCATTGATTCTACCTCCATCTGTAAAGAAAAGTGCCAATGGTTTGCTTTCAGAATGGACTGCTTTGATGCAAATTCTTAAGAAATTACGTCCTTATGAAAGGTGCCCATCGCCACTGCCTTTAGAGCCCTTGGCATCAGTTCCTACAAATGCAGCTATAGTTGAAGGTGAGATTTCTTTTAATCTCTTAACTCTTGTATTACAATTTGAGAATTTAAATTGTATATGGAATTAATAGGTTAATTCAAGTATGGATTTCCAGTAATATTGTTAAATTTGAAGGAGTTTTATTGAGTAGAATATGATGTTTTTACATGTATTAAATGACAGCATTTGCAATATTCTTGCCACTTCTCTGACTTTTCAGCGGCTGTAATCCTAAAAGTTCTTTTTAAAACCTGTAAGTGAAATAAAATCGAGCAAAATTTAAAATTTGCATTGCATCATTTGCACTCATGTCCATAAATTAAGGATAATTCGGAGTCATGCGGAAATCGAACTCTAAAATAAATATATCACCTGTAAAATCACTACACACATCTTCAAGAATCATATGCAAATTTCAGGAAGTAACCAGATGACTCCGATGGTATGTCACAATGACGAGAGTGTAAGAGAGTGATATATAAGGAATACAGGCAAAGACGTAAAATTGTTCGCAGGCACTTTATAATCATTTCAGTGCTATAACCGAATAGTTATGACACAAAGGACGCATTTGGATGATTTTTTACATGGTAGAATTATCGGTCATCTGGAATGTGGGCATACCCAACTGAAAGTATCAGACGAACTTGGAATTGCCCGAAGTGTTATCTCCAGGCTTTGGCAATGATTCCAAGATGATGGTAAGGTGAGTAGACGTTACAGCACAGGTCACCCAGAGTTACAACGCTGAATGAGGACCGGTATTTGGCAGTTACTGCCAAAAGAAACAGGCGAAGCACTGCCTCAGACCTATCTAGTCAGCTCTCTTCAGCCACTGGTACGACTATTTCAAGGCAGACATTGTACAGACGCTTAGGGCAGATTGGTCTATATGCTAGTAGACCTGTCAGATGCGTTCCACTTACTGCAACTCACTGTCGCCTGCGGTTAGCATGGAGTAGAGAGCATGCATTGTGGACACCGCAACAGTGGGCTTGTGTGATGTTTTCCGATAAGTCCAGGTCGCAGTCTGATTGCAGTCTGATTCTCACCGGACTTTCATATCAAGAGCTCCGGATACCCGTTACCACCAAGAAAACATCATTGAACGACACCGTTACGGTGGTGCAGGAGTGCTCATTTGGGGTGGAATTATTCTGGGTTCCAGAACTGACCTGCATGTTCAAATTGGAACCATGACAAGCAAAATCTATCGGGACGTCATTCTGGAACAACATGTATGTTTGTTTCGGGGCGCCATGGGCGCACAATTTGTGTTTATGGATGACAACGTCCGTCCTCACAGAGCAAACATCGTAAGTGAATGCCTTCAATCGGAGGATATCACCCGTATGGAATGGCCAGCATTCTCACCGGACTTGAAT
>KK120629.1:471146-527214 GCA_000611955.2 Stegodyphus mimosarum
ATTTTTTTTTTTTTTTTTTTTTTTGCTTAGTTCCTTTTCATGGTTCTCTTGTAACTCCTCTACATGTTTATTCTTAACTTCCATGCCCATGGTTTTGTGCAGATGCACAATATCATAAGTAATTAAAAAGTTATTAAAGCATAAGTCTCTGGCTGTAATTACTTGCAGGCTGAATTCATGATCCTGTAAGTTACTTTCTGCTTTGTGAATGAGAGTCAAGTGATTGAGAATATTGAAGAGATTTTTCTGGAAATCTCTGCTACATGTTTATTCTTAACTTCCATGCCCATGGTTTTGTGCAGATGCACAATATCATAAGTAATTAAAAAGTTATTAAAGCATAAGTCTCTGGCTGTAATTACTTGCAGGCTGAATTCATGATCCTGTAAGTTACTTTCTGCTTTGTGAATGAGAGTCAAGTGATTGAGAATATTGAAGAGATTTTTCTGGAAATCTCTGAATATTAATTCTGTGTCAGTGGTTGCCTCAAAGCACTTTTGAAAAATCATTTGTTGCCGATATGGATGTGCTTAATTCAAGGCACCATTCATTATTCGGAATGTGTTTTTGTTTAGATAATTTGTTTGTTATTTGGGATTCTATCGTATTTTAAAGGTCTTTTAATCTGTAGTGTTGAGTTAATATATTTTGCCAAAATATTAATAGACAATTGTATGAAAATATTTCTATTTTCATTTTAACTAAATAATTAAAGGAATAAATATGATTTAATTTCAATAATAGGCAGTTGTTAACAATTTCATATAAAGTGCATATTTTTGTCAAGATTTTTGAATCTCTCCTAAAATATTTGTTGATATTTACAGTGGTGTTAAGTGATAAAAAAAAGGCCCTTCATTTAAATACATCTTTAAAAAAAATTCATTGCTGATGTAAAATTAACTGTGATATTTTAAATTTTAGTATTTCATCTGAAATAGATGTTAAGTTAGAATTTATTTTCATAAATTAAACTTATTTTAATGAAAATTATTTGTTTACTCACATCTTCGTTATAATACCTCAAGATTACATAGGGAGCATTACAAGCATACATCGGGAGGATGATTTTATGTTTGTTTATCAAAGGCCATATAAATTACCATTCTGTTAAATAGTATGATGTGCAAGTTTTTTAATATGTATTAGTTAATGCCTCTAATTTTGAAAAGCATAAGGCATAATGATTTGTCACTGAGTGAATGATCATTAGTAAAGAAAATAAAACTTTTCTTATATCAGTATGTAGGTCTAGTATAGTTTCAATGTGTAAACGTATTTAATTTCAGTTGAGAAGTACTATGGCAGTTAAAGAAGGAATTTGCTATGGAAATGTAATGTAGTTTAGTAAATGTAATATATGTAATGTAGTTGTTGCATTCTGTGGGTTTGTGGATTTGGAGTGATTGATAGCACTTGATAAAGCATCAAAATGCAATTTATTCGCCAGTACTACACAGGACAGTTCCAAAAACACAAACCCTGCTCCCAGCATTTCTTTTGTGACCATGGCAATATCTTTTGCGATACTGTTTTTTTCCTTCCTGGATGTCACAATGTAGAAATAGAATATAAATGTATCTCTAAAGTAATCCTACAAAAGAAAATTAGATGAACTTGAAACAAGTCATATCACCAGCTTTATGTTTTTACTTCGAGCTGAATTCCGATGTTTTATTATACACTAGAAGAATGCCATTTTGAGCTTTTGATTTTCATTAGTAAGTGTGTGTGTTTGGGGGGGGGGAATCTACACTCATGTCCATAAATTAAGGATAATTCGGAGTCATGCGGAAATCAAACTCTAAAATAAATATATCACCTGTAAAATCACTACACACATCTTCAAGAATCATATGCAAATTTCAGGAAGTAACCAGATGACACCGATGGTACGTCACAATGACGAGAGTGTAAGAAAGTGATATACAAGGAATACAGGCAAAGAAGTAAAATTGTTCGCAGGCGCTTTATAATCATTTCAGTTCAATAACCGAATAGTTATGACACAAAGGACGCATTTGGAGGATTTTTTACGTGGTAGAATTATCGGCCATCTGGAATGTGGGTGTAATCAACTCAAAGTATCAGACGAACTTGGAATTGCCCAGAGTGTCATCTCCAGGCTTTGGCAACGATTCCAAGATGATGGTAATGTGAGTAGCCGTTACAGCACATTTCACCCCAGAGTTACAACGCCGAATGAGGACCGGTATTTGGTAGTTACTGCCAAAAGAAACAGGCGAAGCACAGCCTCAGACCTGTCTCGTCAGCTCTCTTCAGCCACTGGTACGACAGTTTCAAGGCAGACCATGTACAGACACTTAGGGCAGATTGGTCTATATGCTCGAAGACCTGTGAGATGCGTTCCACCTACTGCAACTAACTGTCGCCTGCGGTTAGCCTGGAGTAGAGAGCATGCATTGTGGGCACTGCAACAGTGGGCTTGTGTGATGTTTTCCGACGAGTCCAGCTTGCAGTCTGATTCTCGCCGAACTTTCATATGGAGAGCTCCAGATACCCGTTACCGTCAAGAAAACATCATTGAACGACACTGGTGCAGAAGTGCTCGTTTGGGGTGGAATTATTCTGGCTACCAGAACTGACCTGCGTGTTCAAATTGGAACCATGACAAGCCAAATTTATCAGGACGTCATTCTGGAACAACATGTACGTCTGTTTCGGGGCGCCATGGGCGCACAGTTTGTGTTTATGAATGACAACATCCATCCTCACCGTGCAGACATCGTAAGCGAATGCCTTCAATCGGAGGATATCACCCATATGGACTGGCCGGCATTCTCACCGGACTTGAATTCAGTAGAGCACGTGTGGGACATGCTTGCCCGACGAGTTGCAGCCCGTCAACCTCCTCCTACAAGTCTACCGGAACTTCGGAGAGCATTGCTTTTTGAGTGGTGTAATATCCCCCAAGATCAGACCGATAATTTGATACTGAGCATGCCTAGGCATTGTACGGACTGTATTGCATCGTCTGGGAGACATACAATGTATTAACAATCATACCAACCATGTAATATTGGTTTTTTATAAATAGATTTTTTTTGTAATTTGCTCTAGGGAGAAAAGATCGCTAATTTTTTTAATAATACCAAACATATAGCATCTTTTTTTGCTCTTTACCTTTTTTTAATAAATAAGCTTTACAAATAAGTCAAATTTGTTTTGCTTCTAACTCTTCCTTTGCCTGATTTTGCATTATCCTTAATTTATGGACATGAGTGTATTATCAAAGCCTCCAAGTTGGTATAAAATTTTGTTTGTTTTATGAGTGACTCTGACTGCTTTAAATCCTCTTCTCAGTTATATGAATGAATGGGGAGGTGGCTTGAATATTTCTTTTGTTTACTTGTGGAATGAAATGAAAGTTAAGGAGTACATGTATTATATAAATTATACATTATGAAGGAATGAATTATTATTAATGAATTAAAAATGCATATCAAAGCAATTTTGTTCATATTTGACACATTTTTCATTATTTTTAATCACACATCTTTTCCTCCTTGAAGATATGTTGTTGGTTACCTATAAGGATATCTTAAAGATTGATTCAGGGGTACAACAGAATTCTGAATAAAAGTAGCTTTTAAAATTTCCATTAATTTCAGTGAGAAAATTCAATACATTTGTTACTTATGCTTTATCATTACCCATTCTATTATATTTTTTTTGTTCATTTTGCTTTATCATTAAAACTCATTATGAAATAACTAAAATTTGTTATTATTCATTCTGTTGTTATTTTTCTATGTGGCAACACTGTTTATGTCTACTTTTATTTGACAAACTTTTATATCTGATCTTGTGGCAACATGTCTAATTTCAGTAAAGGTTACATTTTCAATTTAGATGTTGAATATAATCTTCATGCTTCCTATAATTTTTTTATTATCTTCATATGTAACCTGTGGATGGGTTTCATTATTATAAATTCAACTCTGATTTAGCTTGCAGTTTATCAATTTGGTCCAAAAGGCATACTTACTGAGTGTTGTAAACTGTCTGAATTTTCCTTAAATCTAAGATTCCATTTACAAAGTTTTTATACTTTATTTACTGTTTAGCTGGCCAATTTACTTCTATGTCATTGTGTCAGTATCAAATGGATTTTAGCTCCGAAATATTTATAGATTACTTCTGGGAATTATATACATGAAATCGATTTCCAGTATGTGCAGAAATGATCTATGAAGAAAACCAGGGAAGAAGAGCAGGGAAGATCTTTAAAATAAATGAAACTCTCTTCACAAAACAAAGTAATTGCAGCTGATTACTTCTTGAACTATAGGTATTTGGTAGCATTTACTGGGAATCCAAAGAATGTTTTCTTGTGGCAGTGTCTATTTGGAAGATTATTATGCCTTTTGAAGAAACTGTTAAACATCAAGGATGGTTTAATCTTTTTTCCAAATTGTTGATGTGGCTAATTAGAAGAAGAATTGGAAGAAGTCGGCTTTTAACATTCAAAGTAAATTCAAAGTAAATCCTCTCTTTAACTTCATGGTCATGAAATTGGGGTTCATATGCAGACCAAAGAGAGAGAGCTTAGGGATTCATAAAATGGCAAAATAAAATATATAGGGGCTCTTCAAGACAACACTTAGACTCATATCTTGCATAATTTATGTGGCAGAGCTTTGTCACTAATGATAAATATGATGCCAAGAAAATAAAGAGAGCAAATCAGTGCCAGGATTTGATTTTATGAAGAATGTTTGCTAAATGGCTAGTGAAACTTTTGTTAAAATATTAGTTATACATTATATTTTCCAACCAATTATGAATCCGTATCCAAACAGAACATGGAATGAAATCTGTAATGACTATTATATTTCCATTAAATTTCTATAAAACAAAGATTTATAATTTTACATGTCCATTGAAATGAGAAATCTCATTTATTTTTGTGAGCTGTGAAATGAGGTCTTACAATTTTCATCACAGCTCTGTTTCAAATGTATGATCACAGAACGGAAATGATTTTCAAAGGTTTTTCTGAGCCAAATTGACTGTTTTCATTTTTCTATTTAATGAATGTAGAAAATACTCAGTTGATTTTTGAAATATTTTGGATATTTCAGTATCATAAAAATGTAAAATATAGTTTTTTTTTTTTGCTATCTGCTTGAAAAGTTCACAAATTTTGAGGCATGGTTAGATTCTGCTGTGTAATTCACTTTATTAGAATATGGTTTCCATAATTAATTTCCAGACTGAAAAATTACACAGTTAGTATTTAAAAGGAAGATTTAAAGCAGTGTTTCTCAACCTGTTGTTCCATGCTCTGTTTCCACCATTGCTCAAAGATATTCCTTTTTCTTTACAGAAGTCGATAAATGCATGTACATTTATTTAAATTTAGATTATTTTTAAACACTTTTTAACCCCTTAACTGCCGCGGAAAACGCACAAGATTCACTCTCCAGTACCACCGTTTTTTACACAGGCGCGCGTAGTTATGCGATGTATTATGGGGAAAATAAGTGCAAGTTTTGTTGTCTAAAACCTATTTACTTACTTAAGAAAAAAATGAAAATACAAAATTTAATGTTTAGAGTAACAGTATAATGAAAAATATGAAAGTATAATAAAATGATGTTTGTGTAATAAAAACATCCCCAAAAAATGGAGTTTCGATCAATTTATTTTTAAATTAGGTATCAGGTGTCCGTGTTATACCTTGTAAAATCAGTATACCTAAATGGAAAGCGTGGAGGCGGCATAGGCAAGTTTTTCATATCAAGTCGTACCTAACGTCAAGCATCTTTCGAAAAATAGTCACAATTCTCTTCATTTGACGTAATATCATATTCTGAGATGTACGATCCTGAAGATGACCGAAAGTAATCCTCTATTTCACTGTCGTACATATTCGTAAAAAAGCAGCTATTACAAACAGTAAACGAAAACAAAAAGAGGTTTTACTCAAACAGAAACATGACTAATAACTGGGCAGTCATTACTTGCACCGTTCCAGAAACATCCCCTTCTCCAGCTCTTCCCCCCTTCTCTGAAATAGTGTCCTCCTTTGCATACTCTGTCAAAGTCATTGTGATGGGTTATTCCAAAACTTTACGATTAATTTCACCGGTAGCAGCGCAAAGCAAATGATAGCATTTCGGAAGGGCGTATATATACGCCCGGGGCAGTTAACGCATCGGCTGAGCAAGGCGTATATATACGCCCGCGGCAGTTAAGGGGTTAACAACAAGAAAGTAAAGAAAATGTTGATAAATGTCAAAACTTGAATAGAAGTATCTTTTATATTCGTAAATTAAAACTAAATACTTAACAGCTAAATAAAAGGCTGGTGATATCATCAGCCCTTTTATTTAGTTCCACTGGGTGAGAATCCCTGGTTTAAAGTATGTCACTAATGTATCAAGAATGACCTAGAAGATTCTGCACATTGAATGTATTGCTTAAACCAATAAGAAGTTCTTGGGATCAAATAACCCTACAAAAATTCGACAGGACTTACTGATATTTCAAACTTTTTACTGCCTTTCAGTATCTCTTTTTTAATTTACATTGATGAGCCTAAACTTTATGACCAACATTTTTTAACATCACACAAGTCCCACATTTTTCACTGAAATCATCTGGATGACGTGGAGGACACGTGATTAACTGGGAATGGTATTTAACTGCTGCTGGAGAAGGTAAGGAATCATTCTTGTGTTTGACATTTTCGAGTGATGGGAAAGGCTTCTGATCTAAGCGAATTTGATTGAGGGCAGATTGTAATGGCCTGAAGACTCTGAACGAGTATTTCCGAAACTGCATGACTGGTAAATATTCACGATGTGCCGTTGTTAGTGTTTATGTGAAGTGGATAAGTGGCGGTGAAACCAGCAGTAGATGACAAGGTGTTGGATGTCCATGCGTCATCAAAGAAAAAGGACGTAAGACACTGTCCCGCTTGGTACAGCAAAACCGGCACCAAACAGTGGCTCAGCTGATAGCCCAATACAATGCAGGCCCAAGTGCAAGTGTTTCAGAACACATAGTCAGCGAACACTGTTGGATATGGGACTGAGCAACAAACGTCCTACTCGTGTGCCTCTATTGATCAAGTATCGTTGCCAACTGTGCCTACAATGGGCCCGGGAACATACAAGTTGGACTATGGATAAGTGGAAAGCAGTTGCTTGGTCGAATGAATCATGATTTCTTATTTTTCACATCGATGGTCGTATCAGGGTATGCCGTCTTCCAGGCGAACAAGTTGCTTTCCCCTGTACAGCAGGTCATACATAGGCTGGTGATGGCGCTATGATGCTTTGGAATATGTTCTCATGGACGGCCCTTGGACTTTTAGTTATGATAGAACGGACCATGAATGCTGCGGACTATCTGAACATAACTGTAGATAGGTTGCACTCTTACATGGCATCTGTCTTTCCAACTCGAAATGAAAGCTTCCAGCAAGGATAACGCCCCATGTCACAAGGCTCGAATTGTGTTGGAGTGGTTCGAGGAAGGTAAGAATGAGTTCCAATTAATGGCCTGGCCACCCAACTTGTCGGATCTTAACCCGTTAGCGCACATTTGCGATGTCTTGGAACAGCAGCTGTTTTGCAGGCCAAAAGACGCCAAGGTGTTATTGAGTAGGCGATCATAAAGTTTTGGCTCTTCACATTGAATGAAAGCTTTTATTGGAAGTTAATAAAGCAGGTTTTTTCAAATTTTTTTATTGTGACTGTTGTATGAGATAGACTATACAACATTTAAAGAGTCAAATGACAAAAATAATGCGAAGTTTCGAATCCCGAATATTCTACTGGCTTTACTGCACTTTACAGTTTGTATTCCTCATTAATCCTTCTTTCAGTGGAAATGATTCCATTTCCTTGCGAAATCCAAGGGGTCCAATATCATGAAGTATTGGTTGGGATGAACTTTGTACTCATAAAGTTCGTAAATATGACGTTCAGATGGCAGTGTTAAAATATTCTGCAGGCTGAAGGAGAAAATGGGAAATATTGAAATTTTTGGACGGACGTCCTGTAGAAGAAAACACGCTTTTCCGGGTATAAGTGAGTACTGAAAATAACAGTTTGTACATTGCATAACCAAGAAATTTCCGTCAGTGGAATGATGTTTAGTAAAAAGCTGATTTTGCAAAAGAATTTAACCATTACATTGGATTTAAAAGCAGAAAAGGCGTCCAGAAACTTTCAAAACAGTCATGGACATCATCATATTAGGAAACATTTTGGTGAACTGCATTTATACCACAGAGTATTTTTTTGCAAACGTGGATGAAGGAATTTTCTTTCTTCTAGTTGTGATCCAGTTGATATCTTCAACGGAAATAAAATGGGGATTTCTTTCCCCAGTACTCATTCAACAAAGCAACAGTTTTCAAGGGAGAAGAGCATTGAGGGGATAAATAGAGTAAACTATTTATAAATGTATAAACTGTAAGTCAAAATGGAAATGGAACCACTTCCTGCGCTGATGAATCTAGTTACTTCTGAAAAGTAACGGTCTTGTTTTCAACGATAACAAGTATTATTCGAGTCTTTCCTCACCCTTAAGAGGGGGGGGGACTGCTTAGAGCGTGAAATGTCTGCTTGTAGTTTGGTAATTGGTTGCACGTCTGTCATCTGTCTGGCAATCGCGAGGTCTGGAGTTCGAATGTCGGCGGTCACTTTTTATGTTTCTTTCCTCCGAATAATTTTAAAGAGTCTCTACAGTGTGATTATAAAGTTTTTAAACTACAACGTTTTTAATACGATACTTTGTTACAACTGCCACCTGTCGGTGAAGGGAACATTTGGAATTTAATAATGCGGTGCAGACGAAAACGTGTTCGGCATCATCAACGAAGATACTTTTTTTTCTATCTATATTCGGATGTAGTGGACGTGATAGATTATATTGGAGGTACATTACGAAAGAGATCATCATCAACTCTTTCGTGAAAGAATTTAAGGAGAGGAACGTTGAAGAAGAGGAAGAATAATAGGCGTTGACACGAGGCATGAAATAGTAACAACTGATATAAATTCAAGAGAGTGGATGGTCGCCAAGAATAAACTTAATCTAGACATTTAACTGGAATTTGAATGATTGTATGGTACATGCGTAATGTTGATAGATGCGGAGATCACAGGCAACGGTAGAGGGCTTTCTAACGGGACAATTATAAAAGAAACCAGCTGACAGATTTACTTAAAGTTACCACCAAAGAAATGAAAACTGTTGAAATATTGAAAATTTTCCTTTAATTTCAAGAAGAAACTGAACAGAAATGATATGCGGTTGTTACTAATCTCCTGAAATCTCCTGAATCCTGGGGTGGGACTGAGCATCAGAAACTATCGAATGGTTTTGTTTTGTTAAAGTATGCCAATATAAGATTTTCTCAATATGATTTCCTCTATCAATACAAGACATCAGATATTGTGTAATTCTCCTTGAATGCTGTAAAAGAATATCTTAGAAATATTTATGGATAGTTTCGAGGTATTCTCCTTTTGCGTTGTCATCTGTTGTTTCTGCAATTTTAAAAATACCAATTAGTTGTGTTCGTATAAAGATTTGTACATGTAAAATATTATTGCGGTGCATTCTTTGTAAATGAAGTTAACTACCCTAAGATATAAGGTGACTAAATTGTATGGTTGACACTGGCAGTGTTCCTGCCGTTGCTTCTGGAGAAGGTAGATTTCCGACTGTTTTAGCAAAATAGAAGGAACATATATACTCTAATTTTCAAAATTTGTAATTACGTTTTTTAATTCAGGACCAAATTGCTTTTTAGAAGGGAAGAAGACCTAGCAAATGGTCTGCCAAACTTAAAAGTTTTGATGAAAAGTTATATATATATGAATCCGCTCGTTTAAAAATACCTACATAGCGATAGAAAAATAGATGCTGATATGCTGTAGCACATAAAGATCTGCAAATTATAACGATATTTGGCGATTTTCCGGAATTTCAAAATTTTGTGTTCTAAGTCCCCAGATGATCGATATTGGAATAAAAATATAGGATAATAAAGGAATAGATATATATAAAAACCTTAATTTGCATGTGTTTATTTATATAAAAGTTTCATTCGTTTATATTTTATTATTTATAAGTTTTGATTTGCGAGATATTGATTTTTAATCAGTGTTTCCTCATGCTTTCACAGCAGTTCGCGCAAGAAAATACATACCGTTTTTTGGTCTATATGAACTAGCTCTATAAGGATGAAACTTAAGTATTGAAAAATATGGCCAAAATTCAATTTCTGAACATCATCTTATTGTTGGAAGATGCTTTATACCGCATGTTCGCGCTGAGCCAACGATTTACTCGTAATGCTTCATGTGACAATCAGTACATTGATTATGGGATGAATTCATAGTGCATTGAAGAAATAGTCAGATCAATAATATAGTTGAAAACAGTTATATTTTCCAATTTGGAGGAGAGAGATAAAATTTGAGGATTGTTAAAATATGTAGTTTGTACCAAACACAGATAAATTTTAGCAAAATTGCTTTTATGTAAACATATATAAGTAAATTACTGTCCCCAGTAAAATAATTTTGTAATTTTACTTAAAAATGTAGATTATAATTTTGCTGGACGGGGATGAAGCAACCATTTTGATAAAGCAATGGAAATTATATGCATCAAGTACGATGTTATAAGTAATATCAATGTATAGTGAAATTCAGTTCATGAACATAATTGTTTTCTGAAGACCATTCGCCAACCAAAATGTTCGTAAGTCAAAATTATTTTCCCAGTACTAATTAATGAGTAATGTAATGTGGATTAATGCATTCCTAGACCACAGAGGATTACGCATTTAAGTTTTGAAACAGTACTTTGTGTAGAAGTTCATAACACAAGACTAAGAGAAATCATTGCTATTTAATATAAAAAAGATGCACATAATATTAGATAAGGTAGTGAAAACTTAATTGAATTTTACCGCGCTCATACGAAGAAGATTGGAGGCATAAGTCCAAAATGATGAGAAAGAGAAGGAAAAAAAAATTGTTTTGCTTGAATGAGGAGTCCCTTTAACCATCATGTAACTGTCTTACTGGGGAGACTTTGTTCCCTTTTCTTTGTTTCATAGCACAACTTGACTAGTTGAAACTCGCTGGGCCCTCGTTTCCCTCAAAATTTGTTCCATGTTACTTGTTTTCTACACTTTAAAATATTTTTTTAAGTGAGACATGGAATTATTATTGCAAATTCTGATATTATAGCCTGTTACTTCCTATTATTAGGGTGATATCATTACATTAACATTTTGTGCCTTAGCATTGTAGGATTACTATTGTGCTGGGAACTGAAGTTAAGTCCTGCAGACCCTTTTTGACAAGATAGCGAAAGACGCGGCTTGTGCTACAGACAAGCCACCATTTATGGATTAAGCAATGACAGGTTAATTAAACTAAGCAATGACAGATTTCAGTTTAAATGCAAGTATTTCGGGGACAATTAAATTCAAAAGCGAGTAACGCGGAATGTAAAGTCTAAAAATATGCATTCAATAAAAAAAGAAATAAGCTTGTAAGGATCTTAAGTTTGACTAACGTTTATTTTATTTTAAAACTTTACTATCATATCTTATTTTCCACTTCCGGCCAGAATTAACGCTTGAATATGTTTGCGCAAATTGTATTTGCTAACGCTTAAGTATTTAAGTTGTGGCTTTTTGCCAAGAGCGTAGTAGAAAGAGAGATAGTCAGCCATCTTGCCACGAGTCTTCACGCGAGCTTACCATCAGTTACTGTCCGCCTTTAAGGCCAGAGGTTTTAGTCCTCTTGAAAGCTAAAGACGTATTGTAGTTTTCCGCAGTTTGCGTACTACAAGCGTATAAAAGGCCAGTCTTAGTCATCTGTGTAAAATATTAAAAGTTAGCTCTTATTTAAAATTTTAGTTAGTTAGTAGTCTTATATTTTTACGTTCAGACCACAAGTGGTTGGTCTTTGTATCCCAAAGTGCGGGAAAGACTATGAAAACGTGAAAAAAACAAAGGGTCATTTTAACCCTTCTCATCTTGTCGTCCTTGCTACACTCCATAAGACATAATTGCAGTCAACTCACTGTCCAGTCAGGACACGTCATGTTTCCAAGCAGGTGAAAAGAAATACGAGTCCTGATAAGCTGGCTCATTTATTTTACCCGCTCATAGATTTAAAGCATCGGCTGGCTAGAAAGCCAAAGCCGGAATATCACTTTTGAATAGAGTGTCTGACGTTCTCTCCTTCTAAGATTCAGAACTCTCAGCTTAAATATAGTCAAAGCTAATTTGCATTTCTAGTCAGGAATATGGAAAGAATAATAGTAAAGAAGAAAATGTTTTATTAATAATAATTGACTTGTAGTAATAATAACTGATTAATTAGCATAAGAATCATACAACCTATTTTACACAAGAATGGCAGGGGGAAAGGGGACCTTCCCCTCTTCTGAAAATATTTCTTCTACAGTAGCCATTTATTGAGGCTTCTGAATTTGGTTGTTTTCTTTAGTAACTCCTCGACGTTTTCACTATTAATTTTGATGCCTATAATTTTGTCTAGACACATTAGTAATCATAAGTAACTAAAAAGCCTTCAAAGTATATATATGGCTGTAACAATTTGACTGTAATTTCTTCCACGCAGGATACAGTGTTCTGTAAATCACTTTCTCTCAGGCTTTTTTAATAAGAGTTAAGCGTCAGAAAGTATTAAAAGCGTGCTTTAGTCTAGTGTTGTCAGACCTTGCGATTTTTTTGCAAATTTGTTATTTTTGACAAACTAGTGCTGTAGAGACATTAGGTTATTACGAAGCATGAGACATGAAAAATGAGCAACGTCTTCGCCAGGAATCGAACCACGGACCTCTCGGTTACGCGTCGAGCATGCAGACCACTACACCACGAAGGCATGCGAAGAAGGCGGGAGAAATACCTCATATACTCCCCCTTTTAAAGGGCGTCTGGGGTTTTGGGGACCCAGTCGCCAAATCGCGGTGGTGGAGAATCATCATCCACCACCTTTTTAGTTCGGGTGCCAGTGTAGAGACATTAGGTTATTACGAAGCAGGAGACATGAAAAATGAGCAACGCCTTCGCCGGGAATCGAACCACGGACCTCTCGGTTACGCGTCGAGCATGCAGACCACTACACCACGAAGGCATGCGAAGAAGGCGGGAGAAATACCTCATAGTGCTACTAAAATTTGTTTTTGCGATTTTTGAGAATTTTATGGTACTTTATTATTTCCTTGTGCTACTTTTTGCTACCTTGAAAATTTTTAATGTACCATAAAATGTGCGTATCACTAGTCCTGCTACTTCTTAATGAGCCATACTTGCACAAATTTCGACGGGTAGACAAAGCAGACAGATGTCTTGTTTTGCACCCGATAAATCTTTCTGCACCGATTGGAGAAACGTAAGGAAAAGTAATAATGTCTATAAGGAAAAAGGATGTTCTATAAGGAAAAGTAATAATGTCCTTAAAAGCTTAAACAAAAGTTGGCAGCTGGAAATCCTGCAGTCGTAGTCCATGACCGCGTGGGCACGCAGTTTTAAACACTAGCCGCTGATGTTTTCACATGTTTGATTAATTGTTTTCGTTAATAGTTTAGTAATTTTTGTGTATGATTTTAAAGTTATATAATTGCTGCTTTAATTAAAATATAAATTATGAATAACGTGAAAATTTCAGTAACACATTTCAAAATGCTTGGCTTTAAATACGTATGTTTGGGAATTAGTTAGAAAGACTGAAAATGGGTGATACAAAATCTTATTACATGCTACGTAAATGTGAACTGAGAGCACTTAGAAAAGGAAACGACCAAGTCAAAAGAATTATACAGCAGTGTTAACAATCCAAATCTGAGAAAGCATTTAACAACGGATGTGAAGAAATTAACTAAAAAATAACAACCTAAATTAACCGAGCATTAATTAGACGAAATGGAGATTTAAACAATGGTAAATTAGTCATATGGGAAGTTTAAAATTTTCGTCGAAACTAATAAGTAAAACGATTGACAATCACATGACTGTCCGTAACTTACGTAACACGGAAACTGAATTTATGATAACCTCAGAGATTATGTGAGCTTACTCCCCTAAGGAGTTACAAAACGTGTGATTTCTGATGCTTCATGATAATTTTTGCTACTTTAAGCTTAAAAATTACTGATAACACTGCTTTTGTCTCCGAGTGTTAATTCTGTATCACAGGTTGCCTCAAAACAACCGTCTGTTACCGACTTAAGAAATATTCCTAACTTGAGACATCGTTTGTCACCCTATGTTTTTGATCAGATAATTTGTTTGTGGCGAGAGACATTTATAATCTTAAGTTCTGCTAAAGAACAAAATTTAGAATTTTCAAATGTTTCCATTCATCTAAAAGAACAATATTAAAGGGAACCCCAGCATAATTGATATAAAATAACGATTTAAAATACTATTTACATGAAATCTAAATTTCACGATGCACCGCTGTTTTGTCACTTTCCGAAATTTAAAAATGCTGCTAAGTTTTATCAGAATATTTGCCTGGAGATGGAAAACTTCGTATTTAATATTTTTTCTTGATTACCTGTGAGAATTTAACAGGTAATTTTAAACCATATCATTATTTTTGAATGGACAGAATTAGTTTTTTTTCCCTCTCAAACGAGTTTAAAGTTTCGCAAACCTTCCTAGTACGTAATTTTTTATTTTGCCCAAGAAACGAAATCTCCAAGAGGAAATCTGAGAGAATCTGAAAATGTGATTACCTGTGAAAACAATATCTACGACGCGATACAGGATGCTTTACTTAAAGCTCGACAGTTTCTCATGCCCATAGAGAAACATGAAGTCTGACATTTTACAGCTGGAATAACGCCAGTTTCCTCTCTCTAAAATGATTCGCGTTATTTTAATTATTTCACCCAGAATCTGTAGCTGTGAGCAATATTTACTCCTTATAACCTTATGGAAGCTTTAGAATAGCTCATTGTTTAGTTTTACAGTTAGACCAAATAACAAGCAAAATCATTCAGAGTAGCCCTGCTTTACGTGACTTTAATTGTGTACTACCATTCTGCAGTACGACATTTTCATCAAAATATTCTTACGAAATTAATTTTTCATCAGTAACCTTCTATGAAGATTCGGCTTCTTCCGTTCAAGATACTCATCGCTGATGGAAATTTGGTCAAGCGAATTTCTCTCGGAAAAATAGTAATTCGTAGATCATAGTTACAAAAACGTAAACTGACGGATGGTGGATTTCTGCAGGTTCATAAATATCGAATCTCTTTGGATATTTATGCGTAATGGATTCCGGTAGTTTCAGTACTTCTTATAAATTTCATGTTAACCGACGGAAGCAAGTACTTAGCAATGTACAGAACTGGTCAGTGGAATGAGGTTTTCTCCGATAGTCTCATATTTGAAGTTGAGCCTGAGATTTTTTGAATCACTAGCTGTTCTTTCTGGTGCGAAGCTGCCCATTATGTAAATGCATTATACATGTCCTGTGCAACTGGTGCTGCTTTTAGAAGAAGTCTGGTATGACGTACCGCAGTTGCAAAAGTAAAACATGAAATATCACAAAGATCATCTTTCATAATCGTATGATTTTAGAGTCACTTGCCTTTTGTGTGTTCAGTCTATCTTAAGCAGTCGTGCGGTGTGTCGAAGTCTGTGTTTAAGTTATCAATCTGATCTGCCTGTTTCCATCTCACATACATAGTGCAAGTGCTTTTGTGACATAGTGACAGTTGCATATGGCAGCCAGCCATCAAGCTACGACGAAATCACGCTACGTAAAGCTACGTAATTCGGCCCGTATTTCTCGGCAATCTAAAATTTATAAGAAATATTCTTGTGCAATGAATTCTAGGGAGTAAATAGTGCACAGTGAATGTGCAGAGAATAACGAAACTGTACAGTGAATCTTGGAAATACCGCAAACTTCTGGCTCATCCATTTTATTCGGAATTCGCCAGGCTGTTTGTTTCACATACAGCATATCAACTTAGCAAAGGAGATTATTACCCCAGGGACATGTTAAAATAATCGAGTGACGCATTGTACCAGTAACATTGCATGAATGTGTGAATGAGTGTATACTGGGGGGGAGGGTGAATGGGACAGCTCTATATCTCCCGTTCTACTGGGCCGGTTGACGAAATTCAACTTGTTTTGCATGTCTCGAAAGCGCGACTTAGGATATGTATTGGGTGTATGTACAGCGTTGTTCTAATATAGGTATTTTGACACAGAATCGGACTTTTTCTGAAATGGCTTTCCATATTTCGATTCTACGCCTCAAAGTATGCCAAACTGCCAATTTTTGTAAAAGTCGCACGAGTAGTTTTTAAAAAATTAGCTCTCAAAATTTTAGCTCCTCAATGCCAATTGAATTTGGTATATATTTCTTAATATCTCTTTTTTTATTATTCTTCCTTTAAATTCCAAAAATAATTCGCCAATTTTTTATGATTTATTTTTAAAATTTTTATTTTTAAATAATTTTTATAAATTTTTCAAAAAAAATTTTTGAACTATAACCTATAAAATTTTTGCCATCATCTTAAAGTAGGTGTGTTTCTAAGCATACCTGCAAAAAAATTAGAGTTTTTTATTCAAAATTTCCAAAGATGTACATGAATTTATATAATGGCGTGTTTTGAAATTTGGCATCTTTTTTTTTTAGCGATAATAAAGTGAAATGTGGTTTACGCACTTTGTTAAAATTATTTGAAAGTATGAACAATGACATTTTTTCCGCTCGTCTGCATTGCAAAAAAGGAAAGAAAAATTAGGTTGCTATAAATTAAGAAGTTCGCTAAGTAAATTATTCTTGGCGCACACTGAAAAAATACGCCAAGATAAATTTTTGATTTTCTCCGTAAATTTCACACCAAATTTTACAAAATTTATTATTTAGGCATAATTTGAGTAGTAGAATCGAAATATGGAAGAGCGCGCTGAGATTCCCCCCCCCCTACACTTAACAAACTGTGAAGAGGCTTTATTTATACCGATAACATGAACGTGTGAAATTTGGAGATTTGGAGTTTCGGTCCGACGTTTTTCTAGGGCTATCAAAGAGTCTTAATCCATCGTTTGCTTTTTGGAATGAATTGTTTTTGAAATTTTTCTTTTTCTGGGATATGTATGAATAAGTAAATGAATAAAAACTAGATAACTTACAGATTGGTTCCTTAATAGACATACACAAATAAATAATGCTGACGTATAATCTTGTAGATTGTAATTATTTAACGATCTTCTCTCCCCCTATCAAACAGTGAGCCTTCCTCGTACGGTAATATAAATACATTGATTTTAAAACGTGCATTTGTAATGGAAACTTCATAGAATTAATTGGTTTTAAATATATAATTTTCATACAAAATTATATAAATTGTTGGTCCTCCCTGTGTGTACTGTCTCATTCCGTATTCTCTTCTATCAGTTTTCTGTGAGTATTATTATTGTTATTATTATTATTTTTTATTTGGCAACTAAGCTGATATTGTAATTGGCTAAAGTGTGTGATAAAACTGATAGTCTGGAACCACCGTAAATATACTTTGTCTTGGTTTTGTGTTTGCACGTCAGAGAATGAAAGCTATATGTAATTTCGTTTATTACTTATTCGAATGCAATTTTGAGTTAACATTTTGATACGCTTAGCTTCTTCTCCCCTTCCCTGTTTCTGTGGATTCGGAAGGTCCCTAAGTGACAGCATACCTTGCATCTCTCTATTTACGCCGGTATTTCGCATTATTTTTCTCTGAACTGGACCTAATGTTATGAAGAGTAAGTGTTCTGTGGCATCATTGTTATAAATTCTAAATTTTTCGTAAAAATATTTACATTTTCTGTGGGTTATAAGCTGGAAGTGAATGAGCTTAAATTGATTTTATACATCTTTACATGTGCGTAGTTAATTAATTAGCCTTTAGCACCTTAGGCTGCGTTCAGACGGCTACGTAAATGTCACAAAGGCATAGTCACAAGAAATAAAATTCAGTAATTCCGTTCACACCTGCGCACAGGGTCTAAGCCGCACCACCTAGAGAAGCTAAATTTGCGCATGCCTGGACTGTCTACAGCTTTCCCGCTTTGTTTTCCCAATTCAGGTTTCGCGCGTTCGCTCTGATTGGTCGACGCTTATCCCAGGTCGGCGTAAAGTTGAAAACCTCGAACTTTATACCAATAGCACTAAACCAAATTTTGTGACGTAGCACAGACTGGTTGCCTGGCAACGCAGCTCGTCTTAAACCACTTATGTCCTTTATACCGCCGTCTGGTCGCAGCTTTACGCATCTGGGTGTGTCAACTACTGTATTATTTTTTTGTAGAATGCCTTCGAGTAATCGCGCTGCATGGTAATTTTCATGGTTTTTCGCTTTGTAATATGTGAATACAAGCCAGTTTCCCTTATAATGCTCTGCGTGGAAGCATCTTTTCCTTTAAGGCAGGTAGCTGTCGATTGTATTACCGTAATTAATACTGTGGCTGGCCGTCAAAAACCGCTGTCAATCTCTGCATTGATCTGATTAGATGATCCTGCACAGTCTCTCATATGGAATTTGTTTTCCCTCTCCTTTCCCCAGGAAAGATAAGTGAGAGTCGAGGAAATCTAGGTATGCAGTTTGACATTTGTCACTGGAATCCACACTTTTAGAATGGTTTGTACATTAGCAAAGTGCACAATAGTTTTTTATGAATTATACAAAAAACTGTTATGCCGCAAAGTTTTGTGTGAAACTCTGACTGTATGATTCTGAAATATTATGCAATATCTATAAATGCAGCTTATGAGGATGCTGTTGTGTTTTTCCGCGTACTGCCTACAAGTATTCGAACGTTTGAGTAAAAAGAGTTGCATTTCCGGCCATCGCGAAATTCCAACGCAGTAGAACCTCTGTTGATTGGACTTCTATCAATCGGAGTCTCTGTTCACCGAGCTGGTGATCAATTTAAACAAATCATTGGGAAAATATAATGACATATAAATAGAGTTCAGCGGAAATTAGTAACATTCGGGAATTTTCTTCTTAGTGATTGCCATTTTGGCCTTTTTCGTCAGTTATGGGTCTTTCAGCGGTCTGTTGGTGTATTGTACATTATGGTAAAAAATTGGATGGGCGGAGCTGCGTCTGTTAAAAAATGTAAACATCACTTATTAATAATTCATTCGTAGACTTCTTCCAAAGGATAAAGGGATGATTTTTCGGAATGGATAAATAGAAGTTAGCGAATCAACTTTTCAAGTTCTGAGTGACGAAGAAATCATTTGTGGTGGAGAACAATGAAAACTGCTTTGACGCTGACGATGAAACAAGCATGAAAATTAGAGACGCCGAAGTCTTAATTTTGCCTAATTTTGACCATAGCAAACAAAGCGTACGAAAGGAGATGCCATCATAGAGGACTTTTTAAGGGAAACTGGCTCGTATTCACTAACATATGAGAAACTGCCTGAAAACTCTCATGTAGCAGGACCGTTATTTGGTATTTGAGTTTTGGTCGAACAACTAGCTTTCAGTATTTTTAAGGTAAGCCATTACTGCAAAAGCCTTGAACAAATCTCTTAAATATTTAGAGCAGAGATTTCCAACCCTATGCCCGCCGATCGTTTAACGTGTGCCCGCCGCTGTGAAATCACAATAAAAATGTTATAGTTTTCAATAAAATTCTATGCGAAAGTTTTCTCAGTTTTAATGAAATAGAAATTGCTTCCAACGCAGATAATAGCACAAAGCGAAATGCGATTGATCTCTTTTTTTTTAATGTGCATGTATTCTTAACTCTATCCAACTATAAATTCACCTCAAAAAAGTAAATAGTGTCCGCCGTCCAACAGATATTCTAGAATGTGCTCTTAGGGACAAAAGGGTTGGGGACCCCTGATTTAGAGCAACGTCCAAATGATCCTTCTGTGGATCTTTGGTTGATCAAAAATTGGTATAAATCATGTGGCAGATAGTAGAGTTATAGGACTATCACAAAAATGGACTTATGGAATTTTTTTAAAAGAAAAAAAGTAAGTGCATATAAAAATTTGAAAAAAAAATTCACAGTTTTCGAACGTTTTGATGGAATTTGTCCGCCTTGGTTTTTTTATGAATATTTGTGTCACGATAAAAAAAAAATCCTGCTTGAATTATTTGCTTCTTTAAAGGGGAAGAGAATCTAGTAATCAAGGAGGCTCTTGAAATGTTAACGGTAATACTTGTGCTTTAAGTTTTAAAATTTAAAATAAGCAATTTCAGAAAGACTTATCGAAAGAAAAATTTTCGTGATTCAGAATTTAGTCTGTTAATCGAGTTTTCGATTATCCGAAGTGGTTATGGACCAAATTATCTAGGTTCTACTGTACTTGCTTTCTTTAACGCTTCACTGTGCGTAGTTACACATTATTCTTTGTAAGGGAATCTGATTTTAAAAATAAATCTCAGAATTTCTCAATCCGCTTTTTAGGTCTGACTTGATATCTGACATCTACCGTTCAGTTGATTTCTTTTATTCCCTAAGCTCAAAACCAATCTCAAGAGACGCCGTTTGGTGACATCTAGGCTACTTGGAGCAGGATTTTAGCAGCGTCTAAAGTGATGACTTCTACCATTATTATGAAGAACGTCAACAATGTGACTATTGCTGTATTCAGTCACAATGTGTTTAACTCTTAAGCGGCCATGTCTCATGTCTGAGATTGTTTTAATTTAGAAATCGTCTGCATTTGTTAGTGTATCAGTAACTAATTTTTTAAAAATTGATTACGTACTTTGCCATTAGACCACTACACGGAAAGGGAGGGAGGCCCCGTGGAAGACTTTTAAGGGAAAGTGGACCCGTATCCACGTTTCACATGGGGAAAACCACGAAATCGCCCATGAAGTCAAACCGTTCGTTCGTTCGTTTTGTTTTGAATACTGATTTAATTTATCTAATAAAATGAATTCATTCTCCAGATTAAACTGCATGAAAATACATGGGAGTTGTAAATGCATTTTTACTTTGAATTATAATGTGGGCTATTCATTTTTCTTATGTGTATGCCTTTTTTTTTTTTTAATTGTTTTTGGAATAGCAGTGATTTTGAGTCAACATTACTTCTCTTAGTCGGGAGTAAGTCAAGTATTTTTAAATTACTTTTGTATGAAATCTTAGTTATGTGAAGTTAATTTTAAAATAATGACAGTCCTTAAAATCTTCTTCATAAATAATTAAAAGTGCATAAATTTAAAAAAAATGTGTTTTTGAGATTTGGAATAAATCTCTGAAACTTTATCGTAATATTTCCTTTAAAATGCACGCGTAATATTCAATGCTTGAAGATTGTTTTGCGTAGAAAATACAAAATATGTAAACTTTTTCCTGTGATAATTAATGAACTTCTTTGTAATATTTCATTACTTTTTCCAGTTTATTTCTTGATAGTAAGAATTTTTTTTTTCATTTTGGTGCCGAGTGTTTCGACATGAGAGAGTTTTGATAAATGCCACCCCTGCTTGTCGATTTGAGCCGCCCTCGCTGTTGCCTTGGTGACCGGCGGCCTCTTCCCGGCATGCTTTGGGGCGGCGCTCCCATCGATCCTCGAGGCCCACTGGAGGCTGCCATTGCCGGGAGTGGCAAAGGCCCCCCTTCTTATTTTTTTAGTCAATCAGATGCCTTTAGGCCCCTGCCTTTGGTTGTCTGTCCGCGTTTCTGTTTTTAAACTCTCTCCGATAGATCTAACGTAAAATCACCAGCCACTTACCTCTCTTGAGCGTGTACTGTGCTTCTCTCTTTCACTGTAAGTACTCACTTTCCTTCTCAGTCGGTCTCATCTGTTTAATATTCTTAGATGTACTAGAGCTCTTAAAGATATACGATTTCAATTAAGAGCATTTCATATCTATTTTGTTTTCATATCGATTATTCATTTACTCTTTCATGGCAGGCATAAGTTCGGATGAATATCAATTCATTTATAAGTATTGTAATAATTTTTCTTAATAAAACTATTATGCATACAAAAGTACGATACGTGATGTTAATTTTGGTGGATCTGAGGGGCTTAGCAGCTGCGTGAGAGTTTTTTACAGTCCGTGGTTTCCACGTGTTCTCTTAACGTCTCCTATTTCTCATTCAGGAAAGCGATGTGCTGCGGCCTGAAGTTGGACATCCAATCCGCGCGCGTGTCAGGAAACTGGCGCTGCTTTGAAGTGAAACCGATGGTGTATTTTTTATGTGAGAGATGAATGGTCGAATGTTTCTACTCTACCTCCATCTATATTACATTGCGGTTTCCTTTCTGTGAATTGTAAGATTTTTATACACCGGTTTGTTTGTAAAGGGGACAAAAGAGGGAAATCGAATTGATGGATTTTTCTTGCATGTAGGTAATAAAGATTAAAATAATAGACTTTATTAGCTGCTAATTAGACAAATGTAACGGATGTGCGCAGCAAATTATAAATTCTTATTATTTATAGAATTTTATGATTAGCCAACATATTTAACTACATTTCCCATTTGTATAATCATATGGTTGATTCATATTCAGTGTTAAACGGACTATTCAAATTTAAAGAGCTCGCACTTAGGGAAGTTTTTAAAAACATTAACCAAGTTAATTAATTATTTGGTTTTTCCTATTAATTCATTTATTTTAATTTTTATCTGAGGTAATTTGTTTCAGTGGTAGGTAAAATATATTATTTATTATAAATAATTCTTTTTGTCTTAGGATATTTTAAATTTCTTCATTTGAAAACTGCAGAAATTTAAAATAATTTGTATAAAAATTTTAAATAATTACTTTATGAAATCTAGAGATTAAATTTATTTAGTGAAAGATTACATGCAAGATAGATTAGGAATTTGTTTATCTTAAAAATTTTAAATAATTACATAATGAAATTCTAGAAACTAAATTTGATGTATTACATGCAAGATAGATCAGGCTTTTTTTTTCTTTATAAATTTTAAGTAATTACTTAATGAAATTTTAGCAATTAAATTTTAATTAGTGAAAGATTACATACAAGACAGGTGAGAAATTTTTTTCCCCAAGTAGTAATAGGTCAATAGAAATAAAATTTTAATTAATTGGAAACTGTCATTGTAACTTCATTCAGTATTGGAGAAATTTCATTGAATTAGCATTGTATAGGATAATTAAAAAATTTTTAACTCTCTTATTAGTTATACTTTTTTTCTCATATTAATATGTAATATATAAATACTTTTTCTATGTATTTGTGCATGTATTAAAATAATAATTTTACAGTCGAATTTTGACCGAGTTAATGTGATATGGCTATTAAATGAAAAATCAAGAAAAGATATGCAACTATTACAATTCAATTAGAGCCATTCGATTACCGAGCTAATGTCTTTAAATGCATTAGAAAGCAGTACATTGCTAAATGCCTTTACTATGGAGAAGCAGTTTTATGTTTTCGTGTAAGATTTTTTTGGAATGCTTTCAAAGTAATTTACATGGGGTAAATCCTTATTGTTAAATATTTGTATACAGTCTGTATCATTCGTAGATTTATTAGCTTGCGTAAGCAATAACTGTGATTTAGTTACAATTTATGAAAATTTCTTCTAGTTAAAACTCTTTTTTAATGTATTTAATATAATTTTAACTCATAGCAAATTACATTGCTGTGTGTATTGTTAATGTATTATTGAACTGGAAATCTAATTCTGCTGACGGCAAATATTGATGGAATTCAAAAGAATTTTCTTTGATTCTAATAATTTATATATCGTGCAGAACTGCAAGTTCGGTTGCATTTGTCATGAAGCATATTGGAATTCGAGAAAGCCTGTTATCAATTTTTGATTATACCATTTCAACGACGCTCCACACCGCAGCAGGTGTCAAATCATTTTTGGCAGACTGCCAAATATGTTTCACTTTGGGGGACAGCGGTAGTAGGGTTCCCAGGTAATCCCATGCCGTTGCCGCCTTCTGGCATTTAATCTTATGCATCGTACTAGAAGAGAGATGTATGTGAGCATTTTTTATGTTCTTTTAACATAAAAAGAACGAAGTAAAACAGAATTTTTTTATTAAAGAAAATTAAAGATCTCTACTCTCCCTCTCCCTTCATCTTTCATGTCAGGGAGAGGATTAACCGGAGGAAAAAAAAAAAAAAAGCGGGAGTACTAAATTGAAGTCTTGAATTTATGTTATTGATGAGTTAGAGTTGGTATTCTTCGTTTGCTAACGGCTTATGAAAACCAAAATAAAAAAACAAATTTAAGTGGGATTTAAAAAAAGTGTTAGCTAATATTAAAATGCAAATTATGATGTATGAGAAAAATGGTTAAAAAAAACTTCAAGTGTTATGAAAAAAAAATGTGTTTTCAAATATTAAATTTGTTGTTTATTCCTTTTTTAGCAATATGACTTAGATTTAAGTTGGTTGTAATTATGAGAGCATTAATCAGAGCACTTTTTATGTTCAGCGTTTAGCTGTTTTGTTAATATCTGTCTTATGTTAGGAGAATATTTCACAGATCATTGCGTTTCATTTGCCGTGAATGAAGGGCTAAAAAAATCGGAAATTCTTCTCGTGTTTGTTCTTTCTGTGCAAAATTTGCTCCTAAATAACATCAATAACTGCACGTTTGAGAATTTCATTTATAATTTATAATAAGAATATCTTTACCGCCTTAGGAATTAGTTATAAATTAATTTCTTCAATTTTTTTTCTCCGTAAGACCTTTTTATGGCACTAACTGAAATTGATTTCTGGTCAAGAAGAGATTTTCATTGATCATAATGCTTAGCTGTTGGTCAGTATAAGAACTCTTAAAGGGAATAGATAAATTTGATGGCATACCGTTATGCCATTGCAGATGGATGTGTCTGTAAACTTGCAAGAATATCATTTGAGTAGAACTGGCAAAACATTTGTTTTCGAGATTTTACTCAGGTAACTTAGACAGCAGAGAAATGAACCTAAATAAAATCGCGTGAAAAGAAAAATACAGACAATAATAGGAATTATTGTAGGCAGTAACTTAATAATGAACGAAAAATTATTTTCAGTTGGTTATTTTTGTTATTAGTGGTGGAATAAATTTCATGTAATTTTAATGATATTCCATGTTACTTTTTTTTTTTTAATTGCAACATATTTTTGGTCTATCGTTCCACTAACGCTTCATTGTCAAAAGAAGCTCTCAAGTGGCATTTCTTTGTACAGAAGCAGAAGCATAGCGAGGCACCAGAATACTACAAGCTCTTTGGAAATGAACAGGCTGATATATTAACACAAAAAGTAGACAAAATTAGACCGTTGAATTAGAAAATTACAGAAAACCCTTTCGTGCAGTAAATCTTTCAAACGTTTTCAGTTGAGGCCTTAAAAGATTTGAATCTTCTGTAAGAACTGAAAATTGTATTAGGAACTAATATTTTTTAATAGTTTTAACATAGCATTTATTGGGCATAATTCTTTCATGGAAGACTATATTGTAACTTGTTACTGTAACATTCATGAAAAATACAAAGCGCTGCATAGGAGTTCCAAAAACTGTGAGGTACTGGAAGTCGTAAAATAGTCTGGGAAAATCGGTATTGTTTTTTAGTTTATAGGTATTTATTTTGGTGTATTTTATTGATTTATTTCTGTCAGCTTATTTGGTTGAGAGCAAAGTAATCATTTTGTATATAAGAGAAGTGATTAGAAGCAAAAAAGTTTTTTTTCAAAATAATTCACGTAGGAAAATATGCATAATTGTTTTCTAACCATATTTATTCTTTAATTAAATTTTCTCGCTATTTCTCACGATGAAGTCAGTGATTGGGATTTTTAGCTTTGCATGCTTAATTTAATTTTTAATGCTTAGTTTCTTTCTTTCTGTTCTTATTTTTAGTTCAAAGGGGCGTTGTCTCTGAGGGACTAACTATTATTTTCGTTTTGCATCGAATCACTCTGAATGTCCGTTTCACTTTTCAAATTGTTGCCACCCAATATTATCGCCCTGTATTATATTTTAAGAAATTAAGTAATGAAGAATCTGCATAAATTTGTTTTATTATCGATTTCATGTTTTGTAAAACTTTAACGAATTTTTGATTTAACAAACTGAAGGATTTCAAAGCGAACAATGGCAACGTTGTACAGAAAAAACTTTTTTTTTTCACATTATCTCCAGCGCGCGAGACTGAAAACCAGAGGGTATCGGAAATTCTAAAGATATACTCAGTTTAAAATTATTTTGCGATATTGCTTTTGAACTGAATTTTATGGTTTAAGTGCGAAGAACGTGATACGTAATAAATAAAGATAACAGACAAAACGTTATAAAACGCCCCTTTGGTTGTAATTTAAAATCTGAAACCTTTTTTTTTTTAAGTTATTTTTGTTCAGCTGGCAGTGGCTGAAGCTCCTAATGTCAATACCGTATATTCTGGATTTTAATGCAGGCACAAATTGGGGGAGGGGCAGAATTTTACATCCATTATACAGGTATATTTCCGCCCCCTTTAGTGGTTAAGTTTTGCCCTAATTTTGATAACGAGCACCCTTAATGCCCCTAATGCAATGGTCCGACGGTCTTTTTCTCCTTTTTACCTGCCACCAAACCACTCGAAAGGACTTTTCGTCTCCTCATGTATTTTGATGCTGCATAGATACTATATATACTTACATACCCGATGCTGCACAGACACTATATACTCTTACAGACATCTATGTTTTTTTACGGGATTCGAACCTGAGTCAACGACATAGCAGCCAGTAGCGCTAACCACTATACCGATTAGGGCAGCTGGATTTATTGCAGGTACAGGTTGAAACGTAGCCGGCACCTGTGCATTCCGGAAGGTACATTAGGTGTTTCCGGACCTTCGCCGCATATTTCACGAAGAAATCCTCCGGGGCAGTCTTCCACCTCTCTTTACCTACCATCAACCACTCGAAAGAACTTTCAGCTCGCTCTTATTTTGAGTGGCCCCTTGCTGCACAGACACTTACACGCTCACAGACATTCATGCCTTCTCTGTGATACAAACCTGTGCCCATCGGTACGACAATTAGCTGACGACAATTAGCCAGTATCGACAATTACCATTATAGCTGCAGGGTGACTTTGATTTTAATGCAGGTGAACTCACGATCTTCAGGAGGTTTTTGTTGTTTTTTGTATGTACAGCTTTAACAATAGTCAGTTCCCCCTAAAAGGCTCTCCGTGAAGGGATATCTTGGCAGATGTTAAATATAATCTTGCATTTGGTGTTAATTATCTTTCTAAATAAGAATATCATCATTTTGAAAATTATATCTTAATGCTTTTTCGAAGAGTTACACAAATTAGATCTTTATTTTAATTTTAATTCGTAGTTTTTCTCCTGTTTTTGTGTGTATTCAGAACGCTGTTTTTATTATTATTTTGTTTACTTCAGTCGTCTTCGTTCTAGGAAGCTTTGTCAATGGTTTTGCTAATTAAATAAAAATGTTTCTTTTTCGTAGTAGCGAAATATTATATTCTGCAATCTCATGTCCTGTGATTATTTTGTGATTATTTTAAATAAAAATGTTTCTTTTTCATAGTAACGAAATATTTTATTCTGCAATCTCATGTCCTGTGATTATTTTGGGTTGCCGCGCCTCTTATGAAAATTCGGAATGTATTTCAAGTGTTAAGATTAAATTTCAGAACTAGCGTCTTCAGTGGCAAAAACAATATCTTTGCAGTGCAAAACAAACCGATCCGCAACTGATTCCAAGAAATTTGAAAACAACGTAAAGTATGTTTTAGTGCAAGGTATAAAGTTTTATTTTAAAGAAGGAGAGAAAGGAAGCGTGATTTTCGTGAAGTTATGTAGTGAGTTCAATAATGGAAGTGCTGGAGGCTGAATATTTCCCCCCTTCTCCCTTAGTCCTGCCAGTATCGTATGTTTTTAATCGATTTTTATTTAGCAGTACAGTAGATGCCATTTTATTAAAAGTAAAGGAGTTTTTCTATAGTGGATCTTTTCAGCAATTTTTACGTTTAGTTCTTGGTTTTGTATTCTACTTTTAAATATTTCGAATTATATTCTTTATATAAATTCTTTGCCTATCTTCTTTATCTAAACTTTAATGGTTTTGAAATGCTTTCAGTAATTAATTTGTTTCATCGTGTTCTTTTTTTTTTTAATTACTCGTCTGCATAATTTTTGCTAAGTGTAGGTTAGGTTCTGTTATTCGAATGTGGCAAAACCACGAGGGCTATCTACCTAAGTTGAAGAATACCTTCGTGGAGGACTTCTGAGAGAAACTGGCTTGTAATCACATTACACGTAGAGAAAACCACAAAAGCCAGTTATGTGGCCGGCCCATTTGCCTGTATTTGAACCTTGGCCAGGCGGAACTTCCAGGGCCTTAACCGCTCGACCGACTACTGAGTGTAGAAAATATGTGTGATGAGGGTACTGATTTCCCGCTCTTAAATGCTATTCATTGGTATTCTTTTGCGATTTACTAGTGTCTTATAATTTTGTTGCATTTTCTATGCTGAAAGAATTTTGACAGAAGTTTGAAAATTATTACACAAGTTCGTAATTTGTAATCGGAATTCTCACACAAGTTTGTAAGACCAGAAATATGCTATTTAATATTCTCAACAAGTTTCATTTCTTAAGAATCTTAATCTTATACCCTGATCTATACTGAAGCCTGACACTGTTTTCTAGAACGTGGATTCTATTACATTCTGTGAATAAGATCTCGTTTTGAAAAAGTATATATTGGTCATTATTTTGCACAATAATCTGCAGATAAATACTCGTCACTTAATCTCTTAATTTAAGAAAACCTTTTTTAACTTGACACACATGCTGATATTTTGCTCCTCAGTTTGTGCATGGCTAACCTTGAATACGATCTCCGAATTTAATATCAAATGTCTCAGCCAATTTTTGCCGAACGGCGGTTATACTTTGCTTGCGTGTGCTTTTTTAATATGTATATAATATTATATAATTTTTTTTGCAACAAAATATCTCAAAATCTTTTCCGCGCAAAATGCTGCTGAAAAATTAATTAATTATAGACTAAAAAAATAATGAAATTCGAACCAGCTCCAAAACGATGTGAAAGAAATGAAATTTAAAACCAGTTGCTATATCGAAATCCCCCAATTAAAAAAAAAACTTCAACTCAGTGTTTTTAAACCAAAAGGGAAATGAATATAATTAAAATATGATTCAATGTTATCAAGACAGATTTCAGTTGAACTAACTCCATTTCCTAGGAAAACCACTCTGCTTTGGTTCACCTAAAATTAGCTAATGAACCATTTTAAATTATTTAATTATTATTGTTCATCCGAAAATTCTGAATGCCTCCTCTACACAGCCTTTTTCTTTATATAACAAGTACGAAATTTAAAATATAAGCTTAGGGACCGAGGAAACGTCTCAAAAGTTAATATTTCGCAGTTTTTGCGAAACTCACTTTTTAAGAAATTAAAAATGCCAAAACACGAATATATGCATTATTTGAAATTTTTTTGTAATTATAAATCTATGTGTATGATCATCGGTTGCGAAAATAAACGCTAAGTAAAGAATTTATGGATACGGTGTGTTTCTTACACGTGCGTGTGTGTATATATGTAGGGTTATTATGGCAGTTATAAAAAAACGAAATTATTTTGCATGTTCATATTAATGGACACTTAATTTGAAAATTAGATTGATTAATTATTCATTAATTGCCTGATTATAATAAGTGTTTACTAAACCGTTATTATTCCATCATTTCCTTCAATTTAAAGAATAGAATTTTCTAAATACTCAACACAATTTTGAGCCAAATTTATATTTCAACTGATTAAATAACACCATTTTTCTTTTTTTAATTGAATAAACTGGGAATTTTTTAAATAAACGGTGAAAAGAAAATTTAGGGTAATATTTATGTTGGAATCCTCATTTAAGTTATTCAAACGAGTGTATAAATATGAGTATTCTTACTGCGAAAAATCAAAGCTTTATTTTAACATTGGATGTTGTTTGTTTGACGAACTTTTATTTATGCATTTTTTCAAAGATTGTTTTCCCTTCTATATTTTAAGAATTTGTGCATTTAAATAGTCCTTTCATATATCTTTCACAGCATACTCAATGTGCATATGAATCATTCACAAAATGTTGCTGTAAGGAATTTTAAATATTGCAGCAGAAGGAAAGAAGCATATGTGAAGCAGTTAGTAGCATTATTAATAGTGAAAATTCTGTCACATTTATAAAGTAGTATGTATTTTTGGAAAAGAATGGTTATAAGAAAAATATTACGAAGAGTATTGTAATAAGCCAATAACATAGGATGCATTTTTGTTCATAGCAAAAGAAAGTGTAGTGTAAAATACAAATATTATCAATCCGCAAGCATTTCTTGCCGTAGAATTTTAATACCTTGTTCATTATTGTCTTTGGTTAAGTTATTCGAAGATGGCAACACATGCGAGGACTATCCGCCTAAGGAGAAGGATATTTTCGTGGAAGACGTTAATAGGGGAAACTGGCTGGTATAGTCCGTTTGCTTCATCCGCGACCATGAGCGCAAACACGCATGCGCCATTCGGACCGAATTATTCTGAAAATAGGCTGGGAATTTTCTTTTCCTTCAACGTATCTCTTTCCGGAGAAGAGAAGACTTTCACATCACTGCAAGTAATAACTCCCCTTTTGGAGGAGTCTTAAGTGTTTTGGCAGAATGCGAGCCAAGGTTGCGTTTGAGACGGTCGAACTGTATTCACGTTACACATATGAAAACCAACCATGCAATCAGCTCTTTCGCCCGGATATGAAATCTAGTTGAACTACCAGTATTTAGCAATAGTAACTCGGCTACTCGTGGTGCTATGGTCTATGGTAGAAACGGTTCGATGCTTGTTATTTATTGTGTCATTTCAGTTATGTTGTAGCGCTCATGCCCTTTGCGAAGTGTAAGGATTTGTGCGTTCATTTGACACGTTTTCTCCAAACATTACAAAAGCACTGTGATGAAGGTGTTTGAAATGCAGTTTGTTGTCTAGTTTGACATCTGAGGTTTCTATTTTACTTGATTAGAAAGAGAATGGCCATTTTGTGCTTAAAAGTTTGTCGCACGCACTACCAGAGGTTTCTTGGATTCATGTATAGCTTTCCTGGCAGTTATGTGGTGTGTACTCGGTATCTTCAAGTGATATTTCATCACATGCTTTCTGCTTCTGTGAAATATGCTATATGTGTGATATTTACAGACTAATAAATTGTTTAAAAGACTGTTTTATTGGCCAACATCATTAGATTTTTCTTAAAAAAAAATTTTTTTTTCCCCTTTCTTCATGAACCTGTTCGGAACCAGAAACTAACGATTAAAAATATTAATGAAAGTGTTATTTATATCGGTTGCATTATAAATTTTTACCAGATATAAATTATGTCAAAAAACGTAAAATATACGTTTTTGTTGTAAGTTATATTATTGAGATTGGTTATTAAAAATTAAATAAAGATGTATGTTATTCGTTAAGCAACGGATTTTGTTGAGGTATGAATTAAATATTTTATGCCGAATGGGATAACTGCAGCTCTCAAAGCAATTTATTTGTTCGCATGAAGGTAAATTAACCATTATATGCTGCATGAAATGGCAAAACATTTGACTACTGGCAATTTTTCAAGTCATTTGAATGTTTAATGCCATGATGGCGTGAGATAACAAGATGCGCAAAACAGACAATTTGGAACATCAAAAGAACAAGTTTAGGTGTTTCGAACATCGAAACGTCGCACTATTATCTCCCATATTATTTTTTAAAGGGATGAAGCGCCAGTAGGCATGCATTGTGTACTTTTAATTAAATTTTATGCCAATTGTATTAAAAAATTATTTGTTGAGCCTTCTTCAAATGAAAGAATAAGGAATGGAAATTGAGGTGTTCTAAATATGAAGTTTCAAAACGAATTTAAAAGGTAACTTAGAAAAGCGAAAACACTTCCCGTATGAGAAAGAGTAATTTTTAGTTACTAATAATTCGTTTAATCATTAAAATAAAATCTGTGTTCATTTTTGATTAGATTTCGAAGTTGTTTTTTAAGAACACTGAAAGAATAAAGACTGTGTTTTCGCATTACATAACATTTGATAGAGTGCAGAGTCTTAAGTGCTAATTACAGAGATGATTAATTACTGCGGTTACTCTTGTTTTTTATCCTTTCATTGAAGAAAAGAGGTACGTTAATATAATTACCATTTGAATGCTTTGTTATGAACTTAATTCGCTTGGTATCATTGTACTAGATTCTAGCTGAGGTATTATGTATTGTATAGTACTATGGGATATAGATTTTGACTTCAGGATTTAGGGAGCTTTTTGTTTAAAGGTTTCTGATGTGGATTGTAGTTTTAAGAGGTAACTTCAGGAATTCAGCTTTAATGGATAATAAGATTTTTTTTTAAAGTACAGTCTTCAAACAGTGGGGCTCCGCGGAACTGTTATAGGGGATCCGCGAGTGAAAATCAAAATTTGAAAGAGCATTTTCAATCCATATGAACCGTAAAACTAAGTATATGAAGTAATTAATTGAATAATGTTGAAAAGAATTACAGTTATTGCTACGTAAAGTAACATAAAGTTGATCTGCTTTTTTGAACAAAATTTATAAGGAAATTATTTTCCTATCTATTTCGCATGAAATATGTAGCATTAACATTTACTTTTCTGAAGATCCCGGGAGTTCCATAACGATAAAAATTACAATTGTATTGGTGCCTTGAATTGACAGAAATGGGAAGAACAGCGCTTTAAACTAATATTTTGAAAATTCTAAGGAAAATTTATCATCTGCTTGAAAACATCTGGAAGTGAGTACTTTCGCTTAGAGAAACATAACACATTAGTTTCTTTCGATTAACACAAAAGTGGATTTATATAAGGGCAACTGCATAATTAATAGCGGAAGGAGCTACGATATTATAGAAATTAACTTATCAAAATTAAAATAATGTTCCACATAATTAGATAATTCTATTTCCTAGCCGCTTACGATGTCAGTCGATTAAAATAGTTATGGTGAAAAAGAAATAATACATAATTATTTTAATGAGTCCAGACAGTTAAATTTCAAAAGAATGTTTTATATTTCAAATTAGACATCTCATGATTTTAATGCATTTTCGTTTAAATGAATGAGGCTAAAAAGTAGAAATACATTCTTAAAAATTGAGTTTATTGCTGATAAATTCCTTAGTTATACTACAGCAGACAGATAAATTAAGGCACTGGCACATGGGAGATAAAAAGGTTTTTTTCAGGCAGTTGCAGCGCAGTGGTTTTAAATAGCGAAGTTTGTTGATTAAAACTGAAAGATTCTTCTTACATTTTGACGAATGACGTTATTTCGAACAGTGTTGACACTGTTAGCTTTCAAAATCCGAAGTTTATTAATAAAATAAATGAATAAATAAATAAAATCTGAAAGCTTTCAGATTATATATTACGCCCAGAGGGGGATATTTTTAACGTTTTATTTGTTACCTTTGTTTCTTAAATATCATGTTCTTCGCACTTGAACCATAAATTCAACAGCAATATCACAAAATACTTTTTTGAGACCGCTGCGTTTGTTAATCAAAAATTCATTAAGTTTTACAAAATATGAAATAGATAATAAAACAAATTCCAAATTTGGGTTTCCAGATGCGCATATTCGGGTGGAAACATACGTTATTCAGAATTGGATGGCCCTAGGTACCTTTGTTTTATCACATTTGGAGAATTATATATACATTTATGCAGATTCTTCATTATTTAATTTCTTTAAATATAATACAGGGCGATAACATTTTGGTGGCAACAATTTGAAAAGTGAGTCGGACATTTTATAGTGAATCAACGCCAAACGAAAACAATAGACCTTCAGGGACAAAGCCCCTTTGGACTAATAACATGAGGTTGAATTTTGTCTAATTTTCGATATAAATGCTATAAAGAATGTTCAAATGTTTCTGATAATTGATTTTGGATTCTTTTTTTTTTTAAATATTGATTTTCCTTCTCTGTAGCTGCCATTGACCTCTAGCAGTCCCTATGTCATACTTGAACACCGATGTAAAGTTTTCTTTTTTTTGAATGTGTGTTTATTTACGCCAGAAGAGCCTTTTTTTATGTCATTAGTAGAGGATCATGAGTACAAGAAATAAAATTCGGTAACAAAACTTTGCGACGCATTACTTGATACGCTCTTGTACAAAATGCACAATGGAACGTTTAAAAAGTTCGCAAGTTCATGCTAAGTATAAAGCAATTCGGACTTGACCTAGCAACTGGAACCCAGTTTTACAAAATTTGAAATACGTGATAAATCAAATTCCAAATTTAGACTTCCTGATGCCCATATTCGAGTAGAGGACTACGTTATTCAAAATTTGATGTTTCTAGGTACCGTTGGTTTTTCACAGTGCGAGAAACATATATACATTTATGCAGATTCTTTATTTAATTTCTTTAAATTTAATACAGGGATGTAATATTTGGTAGCAACAATTTGAAAAGTGAAACGCCCTTTATAGTGAAGCAACGCAAAATGCCAAAACGAAATTAATTACTGGACTAACTGATAAACTAAGTTCTAGACTAACGTCTTTTGGGCTAGAAATTCATTAAATTCCTGCAAAATATGGAGGGAGGAAAAGATTCGAAATTCAAAATTTGGACTTCGTGGTTAACGTGTTCAGGTGGAAGACTACATCAGTTCAAAATTTGCTATTTCTGAGTGCTACCATTTTTTCCCCTATGCGATGAACATACATACATGCATACATACGTACATACCAATAGATTCTTCAGTATTTAAATAGTAGTAGATAAGAATGGTAAATTTATTCTTCCGAAATATTTCTTGCTCATACAAGAAAACGTAACAACATCAATGTACAAAGGATAGAAAGTGTTAATCGAACAAAGCTATCTTCGATTTGCTGCTGCCAGTGTATATAGTTTATCGCTTTAGGTGAGCGAGAATAAATGGCAGGGTATTCCTAGTACCGTCTTTTTTATGAAGTGACCCATGCAGCATCTGTCTCAGAAACATTTCCCCAGGTTCTGCGTGCGTAGTGCCTGGAATAAAAGAGTGACGCCCCTCCTTTGTTTTCAGACCGAGAAGGTTTGAGATCGATGCAAATAGCGTCTGGATTTAAAAGAGAAAATTCCCGTGGAAAGAAATGGCCATTGGAGCCGAAACAAAAAAGGAGATGGCCGCCCGGGAATGCTGTGCCTGGCGTTATTAAACGGGAGGAACCGATGATGCGATGACTGTCATAAAATGTTTTTCTTGTTCCGTTAAGTCTTTTCGGAACTTGATAGTCTGCTCTAATGGTCATATCAGGGAATAGCGTCCAATCCCTTTCACTGTCGCGTCTTGCCGTTGGTTTTTTTCCCTTGTATTCTTTTGTATTTCAGCTTTCGTGTTCTCTTTTTCCCCCTTCATCATGACATTTCTTCTTTTCTATCCGCTGTCAGTTTAAATCAGAGTAGAAAGCAGAAATGGTATGATTTGTTAAAATACCGTTTAATACCTATAGAGTCGGATAGGCTCTGACGAGCGCGGTCAGCTTACGTAAAGGTGCCAGCACCTTTTTTGCAAGTTCGTTAAGACAAAAAGGGATGCCCGGCACTATTATGAAGGTAATTTTGACACCTTCATCAAGATGTCGGAGCGCCCATGCGAAGATCTGAGTGAATAGTCACCGAGTTGCATTAAAATGCCGCCATCATTTTGAAATCTTCAGGATAGTGGAACAAATCAAAATTCCCACTTTTATGCTATGGGCTTAAAAATTAGACCAATCAATTATGACTCTGCGACGAGCTAACGACGACTGGGTTTCTTATATTATATTATGCCCAAAGGGGCTTTTTTTTTTTTTTTTGACGTTTTGTGTGTTACTTTTATTTGTTAAATATCATGTTCTTCGCAATTAAACCATAAAATTCAATTCAACAGCAATATCACAAAATAATTTTAAAATGAGCATATCTTTAGAATTTCCGATACACAGTCTCGCGCGCTGGAGATTTTTTTTTTTGGAGGGGGGTACAGTGTTGCCATTGCTCGCTTTGAAATCTTTGAGTTTCTGAATAAAAAAATCCTTAATGTTAGAAAATATGAAATTGATAATAACTCATATAACAAAGTAAAATTTGGACTTCAAGATGCCCATATTTGGTGGAAGATTACGTTATTCAAAATTGGATGGCTCTAGGTACCGTAGTTTTATCACACTACGAGAAATATATAAACATTTATGCGGATTTTTTATTATTTAATTTCTGTAAATATAGCACAGGGCGATAATTTTGGGTGGCAACAGTTTGAAAAGTGATACGGACATTTACAGGGAATCGACGCAAAATGCCGAAACGAAATTAATAGCCCTTTTGAGCTAACGCTCCTTTGGCTTTTTTTTTCCCAAGCAACTTTACTTTGTTTTTGAGAACATTTTAAATATTTGTCGAATTTTAGCAGTATTTTTTAAAATGCTATTTTATCATTGTATGCTGATATCATTTGGTCGACGAAGTCCAGTAGAGTTTCAGGAGAAGTAATTAAATTTTGTCAATATCATCTTCACTTGTATTTCAGTATCACTCTGTGCCTCTTCTGTTTTTGTGACTTTTGAAACGATATCCACTCAATCAAGCGCTGAGAGTTCGGTTTTGTTCACCATCGAATCATTTCTCGATGTTTTCCTGATCGACATTTTCGAAGAATTTTATATATATATATATATATATATTTTAGTCACCGCCTTGATGACTTCTTCACAATTAGGTAAATTTCCGATTTCTGTATTAGGAAGAATATTACTTTATGACCGAACTTGCGCGTGTGTTTGATATCTACACACTGATTTTATATAGTGTTTAAATATGTGTTTGATATTTACGCACTCTCGCTCGCTGCGAGATTTGGGGATAATTGGTATAATCCACATCCCAATAATCGAGAGTACACTGTATTTATTTTCATTTATTTGTAGTGTCGTTAATTTTTTTTCATCCACGGAATTAATTGCTTTTTGTTATGTGAATCCTGAAGTATGATTAACGTTTCATCTGTTTTTAAACGATCTATATCATTTAATAAAGCGGATTTACCGCCACCGCCGTAACGGGAAATTTCACGAATTTCCGATTGCCCCATGCTCTCCTAATTATTCTTGAATATCCTTCGTAGTCCTTTCGTTGTAACAGGCGGTAAAAATTCAACTGCGACTGATGTGGTTCCTCCCCTTCGGTAGTATTTATGTATAGGTACATGTAAAAAGTATGGTTTACACCAGCGATGTACCATGGGTCAGCTGGTAATGCCTTCCCATACTAATTAGAATTTACAAAGAAATGTTGAGGAAATGGACAACTGAAGCTTTCCAAATGATCTAGAGTTTACTTAGTATAGTACATCGTGCAATCCCATCGTACTCCCGTCATCCAATATTTATTAAAAATAATGATTTAAGACATAAAGAGATTACAATATAGTCTCAATACAATTTGAAATTCGCAAATTAAATTGAACATCTGTTTTGGTGTAACAAAAAATAACAGATAAGCATAATTAGTATAGAGATAAACCTAATGAGATAAATATAAGAAGTACTGGGAACATAATGTTACAATGAACTGTAGTAATAATACTAAAGAGGTAAGGTGTCCATAGGGTTATTTCAGTTATAAAAGGTTATTACGGTATAAACTGTAATAACCTTTTATAACCGAAATGATAAAAGTTTATAAGTGGGAAGTGGAGTATTTATAGTAAAAACAGTATAATGTAATAGATGTTTAACTCGTAAAGGAGTCTTATTTAAGAAATATTGGTCGAAAACGCCTGAAGGCGCCATTAGCGTCGAGTGACGATACAGAGTTAAGAGCTAAGGGCATTTTGCATCATTAAAGCAATTCTGTTTCGAGCGCCTGTCGGCATCAGGAGCAAAGAAAGCTTTAAACCGTTTGCATTAGAACCGATTTTGTCCTTGGTGAAATCCATTTAAAGTCTTCGGACTGTACCTGAAGAATATTGCACATCTTTTCGCGAAGAATTTACAGAAAAGAAATTTGAGGATCGGATCGATATGTTTCTGGGGATCAACAATTTCTCCGGAAATAGAAGTATTTGAACTGGGTAATCGCATCTGCGTAGAGCAGAGAACGAGACAAAGTATTGTAATCCGTCTTTTGAGAATGATGTCAAGATGGTTTTATGCTTGTAAATATATTTTCGTTAAGAAAAAGGGAAAGCTTTTACTTCGTAACGAATAATCTAATTAGTTTGCTTTATGGAGCTGAAAAATGCAGTTTCATGGTTGGAGGCTTCAGACAGAGCCGTGCCGGAAGGGGGGGCGAGGCGTTTGCTTCTGTGAAAAATAAGAGGAGACGCAAAATAAAATTTCAGAATTAAAATCTGAATACAGAAGTAATAAAAAGCGTATTTAAGGGTTGCAGATTTTAGATTAGCTTCAAGTGTTAAAAGCTGTTGACGCTGTTTTGGATTTGGAACAGACGGGTAAAAATGTAAGGAACTTTTTTTAAGACTGGACATCAGTTATGCAGTAGATTTATACCTTAACATTTTCTGATTTTATCTTACAAAATGAGTGGTGTTCTGCACTGAATTATTACAGTAGGAAGACGCGAAATTAGGTCTTTCTCGACGACAGTCAGTAATTGTCTGAAAAAGGAAGAACCTAATTTATGGAAGCGATTGGCTGTATTGTATATGTAGCTTCTCTGCCAATACCAGATGTGTGCTAGGTAAGCTGTTTTACACATAGGTACTTTTTTTAATAAGAACCAGGTTTATAACGAACTTCCAGATTTAATGCACGAGCATTTTGGTCCCATCCAGTTTCTTTAATACATTTTTTATCTTGCATTTTAATCATATTTTATACGGATACAGTGTGTCTGTATGAAAATCCGGTATAGAGTAGACGACCCTTAATGTGAAGCGTTTGTCCGCGCCCTTTTGATAGCATTAACCGAGTGGTGACATTAAATATTGAGAGAAAGTATTCTTCAAAACAGCAATGGAACTTAACTAATTGAATATAAATACAGGGTGTTTATAAAGTCCCGGACCCATTTTGATGTTTAATAACTCATAAAATAATGAAGATATAATTATATATAATAAGATATGGCATTTATTGATGGAATAACTTATATATTTTCCTTTTCAAGTTTGAATATCTTTACTTTTGTAAATATCTTTACTTTTGTAAATATCTTCTGCGCGTGTGGTAATTTCAGATAATTTTATTTTCCAGTCTAAATATCTGTACTTTTCTAAATATCGTCTGCTTATTAATTGCATTTTCTCTCTTTTGTTTTTTGGCAACTATTGCAATGTTATATTTACTTTTGATGTGTTTGTTCTAGTTCTTTTGTATGTGATGTTTTATTTGACCGAATATTAAGGAGAATGCATACACCACAAGAGAAAGCACAGATTTTATGGTGGTTCATAGAAACGAAATCCATAATGCACCTGATATAACGCCGCTGGACGTTTTCCTTTGGGGATTTGTAAAGGACAACGTTTACAGGAGGAGAGTGTCGAACATTGATGACCTAAAAGCCAGAATTACAACCGCAATAGCCTCTATAGATGCCGACATGCTTTCCGGTACCTGGCGTGAAATTGAATATCGACTTGATATTCTCCGTACGACGAAGGGGGCACACGTGGAAGTTCATTGACAAGGGTCATGAAACTTTTTGAGTCTCTCTAACCATTTGTGTTATTAATTTTAATCTATCTTTATTATTTTATGAGTTAATAAACATCAAAATGGGTTCAGGACTTTATAAAGACCCTGTATATCTAGAACCATATTATATAGGTACTTTCACAGCATGTTACTTAGGGAAAGGCAAAACTTTGTTTATGAACTGTTTATAATGTCTTTAATGTAAACGGTCATTTATGAACTGTTTATGACATTTCTTGGAATTATTTGGCTGATACTATACTCCCATCTACTTCCATAAAAAAGCCATCTTAGTGTAGCGTAGGTGTTTTCGGGCTGCGCCCCCCAAAGGAAAATAAAAGAATTCATCCGAAATTTCTGTGTCACTTAATAATTTACGATTTTGCCTTTTATTTGGCAACTTTATCTCAGTTTAAAAAACTTCATTCTGTAAGATTTTGATCATATTAACTTAGTTTTTTGATCATAAAAAGCAACGTATTTTTTATATATTCTTATACAAACGGGCGGGACTTCAGCTGTTTGATAACAAGATCCGAGTGATAACGAACTTCATATATATCTTTTGGCTGGAACTCTTTTTTATATTTTTCATAATTTTTATCTGAATATCTGCAAGATTTAATCGAAAAATTACTAGCCCTTGAAAATCATCGCATGTTTAAATTATTAAAGTCACAAAACACTGTTTTGCATTTTCTTTCTTTAAACACCCCCTGCACTTGTGTTCTAATTCGAAGCTCTGCAGTACTCATTCTTGGAATACTAGGACACACATTACACCCCCATAATTTGTCCCGAAAATGATTACTCATAATTTTAAATGTGTATTTTGGAAAGAGATATGTATTTCGAGAAAAATCTTTTATGCTAAGTAATTTATCACGTAAAATTATTAACATGTTGTTAAACTGAAGAAGAACGTAAAAATAATAATTATACGGAAAATAGTTGCAGTTAACACTTAACATTATCATTAAAAAAATTAAGAGTTGTTTACATCTTTTGGTAGATGTAGCCAATTCTAATCAATTCGGTCGTGATTATCAGTCAGTTTTTACATGTTTTGGGGTAAATCCATTTTTTTTTTTGGTGTTAAGGATTCGGATTTAGCGAATTCGGATTTAGTGAGATTTAGCGAATATTGAACGCAGAGTATTTGTGAATTGTATATGAATCTGTATCTTGTCAATCGTATATTGTAAAATCGTGTCTGTATATTGTAAAATCAAGATTTAAATTAATTTGTTTTCTTACTGATTCGTGAAATTCCCTAAAACGGTTTGTCTGGTTATATCGTATTTGCAGTTTTATCTTTATATTTTGACTGAATGCTTATTATGCTCCGTATATAATAATTTTTTAAGTTTTAGCGGTTTAAATTAGAAACCATCATTCTACCAAGAAGTTAAGTGGTACTGTCTCGGGTCCCCGCATGTGTAGCATCAGGAGCTACACCGTATAACATGTAAGATGATATGTAAGATATTGTTGCTGTTCTGGCTCATGATACAATTACGTGATTTACATAATTATTACATTCTTTCAGATACTCAGATTTAAACAGATTAGGTAGATTAGAAACAAGAATTACTGACGCAATTTTTGTCTTTATTTATTTTATGAATTAAATATTCAATATGATGGTTAATAACGTCGTTAATGTCGTACGGATATTTATGATTATTATTGTGCGCTAGGGTCTCGTTGATTATGTCATTAAAAAATCGTTCCGGACAAGCAGAAAGGAATTAGCAGTTTATTTAAGGGAAAAAAAAAAACTAAAATCACACACTAATATAAATAGCTGTAAACAGCTCAAGAAGAACGTGGATCTTAAGCAATTCTTCCTTAGCGCACATAAATATCGTAAATTCTACGAATAACTAACAATGTAAAACGCACTTCCGCTAACTCTGTTTTGACCGCAACTCTCGCAGCTGAGTTCTTGCTGTCGGAACCGGATTTATATAATGTAGCACGGGCTTAAGAAAGCTTCGAAAATGTATTTTCGAGAGTCTTCCAAAAAGCCGCCAAGTAGGCGAAAAATCGCCAAATGCAGCCAACTTGCTGACAAACGTTTTCGTCGAGGCCTGTCAAGAGCGTGTTTGCCCATATAGAGTATTCTACTTTAGCTATTTTTACAATTCATATGTTATTGGACTATGAATTGAAAGATCGGCAGTTCTAAATGGGAACTGAACACCTTGTGTGCGATTCAATTACAAAAAATATAAAGCCTAAAATTATTATCATTCTAAAAGCAACAAATATGTAAATAACTAAAATAAAACACTGCACAGTGTTACACAAAAACAGCATTTCTAAATATTAAAAAATTTTTTAAAATTATGTTAAGAGTGCCATTTACACTAGCTAAAAATGAAGTTAATCCATTTTCGGAAAATGAAAACTGCCTCTGGATTTTTATACCCATTTCATGTTATTGCTTATGAGTATGTCCCACCCCTTTATAAATCTATAATAACGTTAATTCATCATCTCTACCTGAATTTTAGTTTCTTCAGCTAATATTCGATCGTACTGGCGATTAAAATAATTTATTTCTCATTAGCGAAGAAACCACGTGTTTCTCATTAGCCAGTGGATATTTTTATTGAATTAGAATAGCATAAAATAAATCATAAAGTTCTTGCGTGTACTTAAGATACCGTAAGGACACTTTATTAAAAATGAAATTTTATTTGTTAATGATAAATTAAAAAAGTAAAAGAAAAGAAAGGTCTTGAAAGGATTAAATTCTTTCACTTCCTATTTCTTGTAGCCGCCCTTGGGGCCGCATAGTGGGTGAGTTTCTAGCCCACGCACATTTTTTTTAATTCAATCCTCTGACATGGAAGTCTCGCAGAATTATTAAATTTCTAAATGTTCGTAGCTCTCCTCTCTTGTTCAGCTTTTTTTCTGTCTTGTCTGTTCTTAGTTTTTATTCTGCCCGGTGATAAAACTCGTGTGTTATGATTTATTTATCCATCCGCTTTCTTGCGGTCGAAGGTCGCCGCTCATTAGGACGCGCCGTCTTGGTGACTCAAGATTGTCTCGTCGTTGATGCCGAATTATTTGGATCGTTGTAGGGCAGATATGGAGTTCGATTCGTGCAGCTTTCTGAGATGTGAAGCACGTTAAAATGTTTGTCACCGTAAGCCTTTGGTGTATCCTCACCTCTCCGCACGAAATGTGTTGCCAAACAAACAATTAAATACTGAATAATATGGTGCGGTTTACAGCGAGGGTGTCAGAATTTCTCAACTTCGTTTTAAAGAATCTTGTTGGTATCCCACCGCAGTGTAAGTATTTGCATGATTTTCTAAGTGTTCCCGTGGCTAATACGGATGTGTGTAATCTAATTTTACTTTGTTGTTTCGTGAATCTGAATTTATGTGTCACCTCGCATTTTATCTTTCCGTTTTTTTGAAATGTTCACTATTTTATTACGCAAATCTAGTAATTTTCATAAGCTGATTACATAATTTTCTGCATTAATCAGCGGTGATTAATTTTCTATCATTTGAAAATCAGATTTTTTTTACCCCAGCAATGAATATTGGTATTTTTTTAAAATTTATTTTGCTGATTTATTTAAAGCTGTGCTTATTATCTATATTTGTTAATTTAAATAGCCACTGTTAATTTAATGTGATTTTAGCAAGAACATAACTTGATTTTAAATTGAAAAAAAAATCAGTTATGTTTACTCTTTGAAACGCATGCGGCATTTTTTTTAGATATTGGCACCATTTTAAAATTGAATTTTTCCGAATTACCAGTAAGAATATGACATACGTAGTGTGTTTAAAAAAGGGTAACTTCATGTTTTATTACCTCAAACAGTAATCTATGACATGTTCATCTAATTGTAGAGTTTTTAAAAATAAGATAATTAATTTTCTAATAACAATGTCATCGTCGTCAGTGTAAATTCTAACTTTGTGTATAGTTCCAGTATTGTAAAATGATCGATTAGTGAATGCCTTTTATTCATTAAGTAACACAAATACAGAAAGTTACATCCATTTACGTGCAAAATTTACGAAGACATTCGTGATTAATAGTTTCAGGATCACAGCTGCAAAGCTGGTAACAAGTATTATTACCCAATAGCCAACCATTAATCTCCAAAACGAGAAACTTTGATAGAAATCGCTTAATACACTATTTCCTTGCGTTCCCCCCTTTTTTTATCCTCAGAAAATGGAGAGGAGAAAATTATGCGAATAATTTAATTTTCGAAAGGCGCGGTTACAGTAAGAACATAACAAATGGAAAGTAGTCATGGATAAACTACAGGTAACTATCACGATATTATTTCTTTAAAAGAAACCCACATTCCAATAAGAATACATAGTTATATTAATATTACAATATCTAATACAATATTTTCATTTCTACTTTCCTTTAACTTGAATCTTGCTCGTTCTTACTGTTGTTTGCTGTACTCCTTAGGCCTCAAATCATTCGTAAATAATTAGAAAAGGTGGATGGGCAGCTAACTCGGTGAAATCGTAGACTGAATGTCAGTTCATGTTTGTTTCGCTGTGATGGGTCGGTTCTTGTATTAGGATGGCATAAAGTTCAACAGGTAGAAGGGAAATGTTCAGCATGACCTTCGCAGGTAGTTTGCAAGAGTTTTTTTTTTTTTAATAAAAGCAATACCTACATGGAGATCCATTTTAAAGTTTAGGGGAGCTGATTAATTTGCACAAGGGGGAGGGGGAAATTGGTGTTGCCATTCGAAATTTTTTCAAATGTAACCTTAACCGCGAGAGCTCTGTTGTTTTAAATCATCACATTCTCGAGCTCATACCTTCAAATAACAATATTTGAACTTTTATTTCGATTGATTGAGCTGATAGACCGCCAGCTTTTAATATATATTTTTATTGAATAAGTAAGTCTTGACGAATTTCGCCCTAGGGAAGCTTTTTTTTTCGGGGGGAGGGAGGGAGTAATTTTTTAAACACCTTGAATCGGTGTTTATTGCTTTCTGTATTTTGTGTTCTAGTAAAATAAATGCATAGCAGCGAATTTAATTGTATGACATTTCTCCATACAATTTAATTACAAACATACATGCCATACAATTAAAATATAAAGAAATGTATGACATTTCTCGAAGAAATGTCATACAATTAAATTACAAACATACATGTCCTGCATTTCTTTATTAAATAAGTGCATAAATCTCTGCTTCGCCTTACAATGAAATAATATCGTAGCATTTTCCCTCTAGCATTAGGGAGGCCATCAGCAGCCGAGCGATAATATCGCGTAGCACTGGTAATTCGATGTATGTTCGATTCCAGGTGAATGCGTTGGTTGCATGCGTGGTATTTTTCATGTATAACGTGGATACAAACCACTTTTTCTTAGAAAGTCTTCTGCGAAGTCATCCCTCCCTGTATGCAAAGGGGCCTATCAGTGGCCGAGCGGTAACATCGCTGAACAATCGTAGTTCGGTCAGGGGTTCGAATACTGATGAACGGGTTGGCTGCATGGGCGTTTCCGTGTGTAACGTGCATACGAGTCTGTGCCCTTAGAAAGGCCTCCATGAAGGCATCCCTCCTCTTAGGCAGACAGCTCTCTAATGCTTTGCCATAATCAAATAAACTAAAACCAAACCAAATTTGACTTCCCTTTTTAGGCTAGCTGATTTTAAATATAGCATTTTATATTTCGTATCTTCAGTCTCTAGAAGACTTAAACCAGTAGGCTTCACAATACTGCTGGGCTTAAAACTGCTTCAAAACTAAAATTCGCGTATCGAGAAGAGAATGTAGTTTGTTGTTACACGTAATGAGTTTTGTATTTTTCAAATTTTTAACTATTTATTTAACTTTTTGAACCTATAAGATGGCGATGTGGTGAGACTGTAACCTGAAGTTTTCAGATTGCTGATTTTTATTTTCATATTTCTAAATTTAATTTCAACAGAGTGTCGCGTTCGCTAGCATAAAATTCTCTTTCTTATTTTAAATTGCAATTGCGGGTACTGTTACTGTTAGCAAAGGTCTAAGATCAATTTTTTAGAAAATGTAAACCATGGTCATCTTTTAGTCGATAGTAAACGAATGAATAGGAACAACTGGTATTTTTTGAATTGTAACAATCTAGCATAATAATTTTTTATGCAAAATGAATTTATTTTTGTGAAGTAGCTCTTTAATATTGCGAAAATTTTATATAATATTAGTGCAGATACAGACATTATCAACTAACGAGATGAAACATCATTCAGGCGTAAAATTAACTTTACACTTTCAAAAAGTTTATAAACGTTCCAAACCAAATCATATTAATCCTTGATCTCTGGAGAAGAGCCAAGGGAAGAACCGTTCGCGAGCGTTAATAAATGTAATTAACCAACAGCAATATTAAAACCCTTCTGCACAGTTAAGCACACAAGTATTTTCATTACTAGTCGTTTCGATTGGTTTAAAAAATAATAAAAAAAGGTGCACTGCGGAGGATTCAATTTTCTTCCTCCCCCCCGATGGTTCATTTCCGTACATCAAAGGGAAGTTTAATTAACGATGGGCACCGAGTGGAGATACGTGACGCTGAAGTTCAAATACCAACACAGCAGCGGCAATTTTCTCCCGATATCTCTCTCTCCGCGCCAAGATTTTTATCTTATCTACGTCGCAGTAAAAATAAAGTACCGCTCGGGGAAGAAGATATTACGAAAAACATGTAAGAAAAAATAATATTGATACATCGTACACACACATACCAGAAATTCAGGGGAGGATTTAATTACGAACAATGGAGTAAATGCCATGTTTTTGATAAACCGGGATGGAAATTGGAAATATAAAATGCCGACATAATCTACGTAGAACAATGTTCGAATCGATGCGAAGATTGAATAAACAAAATAAATTAGGAAATTTCTGTCATATTAGAACGTTTATAATTAATATTTTTCACATATGGCAGATATTTTGTTTGAAATCCTTTCATCTGCAGTCCAAAGAAGCAAGCGTTTCTCACCGAAGTCTCCAAATTCTGCAGATCTCAGGCCTTTAGATTCAGACCCCTTTCCTCCCTTCTTTTCAGGGAGAAGGAGAGTGTGAAAGATATTGTTTTTGAACTCAAAATATCCGTTATAAATACAGTGGTCTCAAACACAAATTTCATACGAGCCAAATCCACGACCTGAAAGTAGATAACGGGATGATGATGAGATGTTTATGCTAAATTTTTAATTTTATTCATTAAATATTTATTAAGAGGTGCATAAACAACATACTAACGCAAAGAAAAAATTCCATTTTGTATTTATTTTCTGTCTGAAATTTAAAAGTTTGTATCTGAAGAAGAAAGAGTTTATACCTCTTTAGATGAAATTAAAAATTTCAGGAAAGTTTAGCCGTTCCATTTATGTTGCAGATGTAAAGTAAGCTCAAACTGTCGTTCGTTTCTAACTGTGGAGAAAAATTATTACAAAATATCTCTATCACGAATTATACATGTTCATCGGCCAGTCTGTTTTTTTTCATTAATTAATGTTATTAAAAAAACACTAATGTGGACATCGCATGATTTCCTTGTACAGTCTATTAAATTATACACATTTCTTGCTGCAATTCGTTTAAACTTATTTTCTCGAATTTCATTTGAGCAAAAACAGCTAAGAAAAAAAAAATTGCAATTCAGATTAGAGTTTCTACGCAAAAACAAGGAATTCGGCCAAGGGAAAACAAAAGGGACGTAAAATTTTCGGTGCACAAAAATTTAAGGTTAAATTTTGATCCCATTGGACTCCAAAACACGGATGTTGGGACACCAACTGACTTATTCAGTGTACCACTAAGAGTTTCAAATGTGAGCAAATATCCGCCTCGTTAGGCCTAGCGCGACTTACGCTTTTAAACTGTTGATAATTCTACTACTTTTGCACGTAAATTAACTAAAAGCAAAAAACTTTAGCCGGAGTATAATGTTATGTAAGCCTCTTGTTATGGCCTTCTGATTCTCTTTAGTGCTATTAAAATAATGACCCTTATAGTGAGACTTCACTTTTGGGAAGAGAGAGTAGTCTGCAAATGTCAGATCTGGTGAATAAGAGGGCTGGATAAGAATTGTGGCGCTTTTCCTTTCCAAGCCAGAAACTGCTTGAGATATTATGTTGTGTGCCATCGCATTATCGTGCAGCAGAAACCAGCTATTCGATTGAAACGTACTAAGTTGTTTTCGAAAGTCTGTCCATTACAATTTTTACAAAACATGGAATTAACCTTAACAATCTTTTCACAGGAGCAAATTGTCCCATTTCTGGCTAAACAAATTATCAGCGTGTTCTTTACCTGATTTATAAAGTCGAAGCTTCTGTGGCCGTGGTGGAGGAGTTTCTGCAGCCGAAGGAGATGATTTCCATTTGACTCTAGATTTTAAAAAACAAAGCATTAGATTTCATCTCAAGTCATATTTAATAAAAATTGCGGCTTTCTCGCTTTACAATTATTATAGTTACTCTCTGCTCTCGAGTACATGACAGCAGATATCCACTGAATCAAAGCAAGCGATTAACCACAAAGAAAATTTTCTCCGTAAGCAGACGAAATTTTAGAAAAAGCAAATTGAGATGCCATAGTAATAAACGCAGTTAATTATCGTTTGACAGGTTTGAGAGAATTAAAAAAAAAAGTAGGTGTATTCTGCATCTCCTCGGAATTTACCCATGGAAGCTTACAGAGAATGAAACTTTATTTTCCTCTCCATCAAAGCAATTTTCTTAAAATTGTCTGCCTTTTTTTTAAGAAACTTTACACACGGTAGTTTATGTTTAGTCTGTATTAAAGGAAAAAATAATTAAAAGACATAGCTCCCCTTTTCGAACGTTTTTAATAAACTAAGTTATCAAAGACTTTGATAAAAAATATTCGAAACAACAGAACTTGAATTAAAGCAGACAGAAGTGTTGAAATAAATCAGCAGTGCAATTATTCTAAGTTTGCTTATACAATTTTTAATGCATTAACTATGTCATGATTGCAATAAATTTAAATTTTGGCCATTATAAATAAATTGTTAATTTTTTGCAATAAAATAACTATTTGAAGCGTACGTCAAGTATTCGAGACGTAACTGCTTTAGTTATGATGATCGAATTTTAACATTTAATTTAGGAAATTAATTTGATTGCAATGAGGCATTTTATTTTAAGCCATTTTTAATGGATAATTTAAAAAGTAATTGCTTGATTCATATCAGAATTATCGAAAGCAAATGTATTTTTTGTTTTAACATTTTTGTTAAACTCAGCATCAAAAGCATATTAAATATTTAAAAATTTTTTAAAGTTGTAATTATCTTACTTTTAATTAACTATCGCTTAACATTTGATCTGTGCGCTATTCGCTTTCTTCTGATGTGCACTGGCAGCTGAAGCGGAAGATCTGAAAGAACCGAAGTATGAATAAATTTAGTAATTTTTAAGAACGTAATGATATTTAATGAGGTAGAAATAAGTAAATCAGCTTGTTACTGTGGAATTTTCGCATTTGAAATTACTTGTAATCATTTCCTGTTCAGTAATAAGTTTGCGATTCTCGTAAGACAAGAAATTGGAATAAATTATTTCCATTCCTAATTGGTTTAAGTCTGGAATTCTTAGAGAAAACTTCGCCTTACGTACTGACTTTGCTAAAGAAAAAGGAGTTTACGTCCCCTTAACTGTTGCAGTAGCTTGTTGCGTTATTTTGGGTCATCATATGTTTGCTAATTGTGCAAAGAGCTGAATTACATGCGTTTTACTTAATTTCCGGAAGTTTGAAATGAGTACGATTTAAATTACAATCTTCTTTTCATTCGGAATTGAATTGCGTAACTGATTATCATAAAGCAGAATATGTTAAATACGCGAACATGTAGAATAAACGAATTAACTGCAGGCGGTAGCGGTGTAAAATTCTATTTCATCCATTAAAAATTATGGAATAAATGTAACGAAGAATAATTAGATTTGAAGTCTAATTTAGTTTTTAGGAATTGGCAACAGCTAGTTGTATTTATCCTTTTTCGATTCGATTCGTAATGATTATGTTTTTCGCATAACAATACTTTGGTATGTTTAGTAAGCGTTCTTATTTTATTATAACGTTTAAAACTTTTCTTTACCAGTAAGTGAAAGAATTTACTGCAGTCTACTGTGAAAATTTTGTCTAAAATTCTATAAAAAAAGTTACGTTTCATAAAATTTAAAAGTATATCATACGTGTTGCATACATAAATTCTAATTAAGTAAACTTTGCAGTATCGCCTGGAGAACATTTTAGGACAGTTGAAGAATTATTGTACAATATTCTGCTCTGGGGGACTAGGTAAAACCTACTTAAATGGTATGAATTAAAAGAAATTTGTTTAAGCTTTTAGCTTTAGGCTTAAGGGCGACAGATATTTCGTCCTTTTCTTGAAAAATGGTAATTACAAAAATTTATAAATTGTCCCCGTTCAGATATGAGAATGCTAAAAGATTGGCTGCATGAGTTTCTTCTGTTTTTTCCTTACGAATAACGCAAGTACGTGCTAGTTTCCTTCTTAAAGTCTTCCACAAAGACATTACGCCTAGGCCAATATAGTCCGTATTCCATAATCAATTAACCTATCAAAAAGAACCAAGTGTGAAAAAAATAAATGACTGGTGAATGGCATTTCCAAATGTTTGTTTTAGCCGTCTGCATGCTAATTTCGATCGCGATTAGAATTGATTTTTTTTTTTATTTACTTATTTATTTATTTTATATTACACTGTTATCTGGTAGAAAATAAATGTAGTAGGAAAAAAACTAATTGTTATGATAAGTAAAAATTGTAATAGTTTTCTTTTTTCATTTCACCTCCCCCCTTTTTTTTAAAGCATGCTCATTTCTGTCTTGTACATAGCTCTTTCATTATTGCACATTTTTGTAAAATATTGTTGATTAATTTTCAAGTAAATGTTTTAAATTTCTAATTTAAGAATTTTGAATTTTTGTGACTTCCGTAACTAGAAAGTTAAAAGAAATCAAATGCATCCTCAAATATTTTTACAGTGGAAGATAAATAATATAGCAAATGGCAATAAATGCTGCCGTTTTGGAGAAATATTTTATTCCAAGCCTCCTACGGAAGCGATACAATGAAAATGCAAAAGGTTTTATTTCAACAACTAAATGTTTTATTTGTTAAGTAAATGTACAAGCCTTGCTTGGTATTAATTTTCGATTAAGTAATATCCTAATGTCTTTTCCCCTTTGCATTTGACTCTTTATCGTTTTAAGCAACTCATTTTAAATAAGATTTTATGTGCTAGAATTTAAATCTCTGGGGCACTAATGATTTCTCTGGGGCCTTAATTCTCTTTCTCTAATCTCTGGGGCCTTAATTTAAAACTTTTCAGATATTGAACTTAAAACTGCATATCAAGGTGAAATCGCAATTTCTTGTAAGCTTAAAATTTATATATATATATTATTTTTTTTAAGGTTGTTGTAATTTTAAACGATTGTTTATTCAATAGTGATTAAAAATTTGATTAGTAATTGATTAAGTCCGTAAGTGTGATAACCTTACGGCCTGGTTATTCTAGTATCTAATCCAGATGGAAAATGTGACATATACGTCGACATAATAAATAATATATATAAAATATGAATTATTAATTTTCTTTTATTACGGTGTTTAGTAGCTTTTTAAGATGAAATAGTTCAAAGCGAATTTTATAATACATATTTTTGACGGACATGATAACATGATAATTGCACAAAAAGGATGATTATTGGTTTCTACCAATCAACTGGAATTTCATCTGGCGTTAGAGCTACAAAGAACTATCCAGTGAGATGGAGGTTGCGTGTTTGCCTAACGAAAAACAAATATCTGTTCAAGTATCGATTTTCATGTCTATGTTGTTAAATAATGGAGGCGGTGTTTTCGAGTGGCTGTTCTGGATTTCCCCCCACCTTTATGGTGTCTCCGAATCACCGCACGCGTTGGCCACCACCGCACCATCATCTGGCGTTAAACGCTGGAAACCCCGGGAAAGTTTTGCAAGGTGAGGATGCACACCTGAGCCCGTTAAAGGTGTGCAGATTGGGAAAATACAGTGTCTAGCCAGACAGGAGATATCGACCAAATAATCTTTGGAATAAATTCTTCATTCGGTTAAGCATTATTGGAAGCTTTTCTTGTAGTGTCACTGCCGCAGTGGTCTTAAAAAAAAGTACCAAATGGAAAGTGGAAAGAAAGTAGTGCGTAATTTCTGGTATATTTTTCTCATGATAGAATTGATAATTTATTGTAAAGTATAGTATCAGATTGAATTGTCAACTGCCAATTAACCGAGACCTATTTTAGAAGAAGGAGGGGGGGAATGCTTGTTTATTTTGAAATAATGGAAAATTTCTACAAGCTATAAAAGAAAGCTGTGTTTGGGAAATACAAAAAGAGAAAGAATAATGCTTAGGTAAAAACAGGGAACAATAGATATCTACCAGAAAACGAAAGCTTCTGTCCGACATTTTTTAGCCGGCTACTGATCCCATGTCTTATCGGCCGATTAGCCTGTTATCCTCCACTAGCAAAGTCGCTGAATATATAATGCAGCAGAGGCTACTTCAGCATGTCAATAGTAACAACTTGCTCATTGATGAGCAGCATGGCTTCAGGGAAAAAAAAAAACATTCTACAGTCCATCAGTTATATCGAGTTACCGAAATCATTTCAAAAGGGCTACAAGGTAAATCAGTCACCGGGGCTATGTTCCTAGATGTGGCTAAGGCCTTTGATCGTGTCTGGCTGGAGGGCTTCATATACGAGATCATAACTCTGGGTTTTCCAGATTACATCACACACGTCACTTATCTTATGGACCGACACTTTGTCGTTCGTGTCAACAACAAAATCTCCTCCCCCAGGCCCATTAGGGCAGGGGTCTCACACGAACGACATTCCAGACACACACCACACACCACCCTACAATGTATGCTGGTGACACGGCAATATTATCTCAAAATGCATCTCACGGCTCAGTCATCCAAACATTACAAAATCACGTCCACACACTGGAGTCTTGGCTACTGGCATGGAAGATAAAAATAAATGTGGATAAATTGGATGCTGTACTGTTTACGAAAAAGAAAAACATCGACCTCAGTATCTATGCCAAAGAGGTATTACACCCCTATTTCATGGACCAAGCAGGCTCGATATCTTGGCGTTACCCTTGATCAGTGTCTCACATGGACCCCACACATCACACAGTTTATTGCCAAGTTTCGAGTGCGTAAACGTACACTCGTCCCCTTAATTGCTCGGAATAGCGTTCTCTCTGTCGGCAACAAATTACTCATTTACAAAGCCATGTTACGTTCCATACTCACATAAGCCTGCCCTGTCTGGGGTTATGCAAGTCAAACAAATATCAACAAGCTGCAGGTACTGCAAAATATTGTATTAAGGCAAGCGGTGGATTGTCCGTGGTTCATAAGAAACACGGCTATCCATCGAGAATTTAATATACCTGATTTGCAAAGCTACACTCACGTTTGTGAAAATTGCAACACCATGAAGGACTTACGCGAGTGAGCTGAAATTTTCAGGAAATGCAAAGTAGCGCATGATATGCAAATGATTAGAATTGCAAATCCGTAGCGCATGCGTATGCTGAGCAGCGCCCTCTGAACGGCTGATGGATCCGAATAAATAGACGGCTGTAGCGAGGCGTGTATGGTTATCGGTGGTTATCTGCTAGTGGTAAACGTTAACTCAATCTGTACTTATGCCTCGTCGACGAAAGACAGCGAGATTTGAACAACTTACAGAGTTTGAACGAGGGAGAATCATCGGCCTTCGTGAAGCTGGATTGTCGTATCGTGCAGTAGCCTCTCGTGTGCAGCGTAACAGCAGCACAGTGATGCGCGTTTGGAAGCAGTGGACGGACGAGTGTCGGACAACTCGGAAATCCGGGAGTGGACCCCGAAATGTGACGTCAGCTCGCGATGATAGACACCTGGTCCGCATGGCGCGGACGGACCGTACAGCTTCCTCTAGACAATTGGCAGCACTGTGGTCAATAGCTACAGGTGTTTCATTGTGTGCTTCATCAATTCGTAGACGTCTGCTGCAGTGTGGACTGCGCGCACGGACTCCTTTATACAGGATCCCCCTAACGCACGACCATCGCCGCCTGCGGCTACAATGGGCCAATCAGCATAGAGACTGGCGTGCTGATTGGCAGCATGTCGTGTTTTCTGACGAATCCCGCTTTAATTTGTGGTACCATGATGGCCGCATTCGTGTCAGACGCTATGCCGGTGAACGCCACCTTCCGGAGTGCATTATCGAACGCCACAGTGGACGAACACCCGGAGTTATGGTCTGGGGCGCCATAGCATATCATAGACGATCTCAATTGCTACGAATTGTGGGCAATCTGAACAGCAACCGGTATATCCGTGAAGTTCTACAGCCCGAAGCTGTTCCCTTCCTTCAAAGCTTGCCAGGCGCTGTATTTCAACAGGACAATGCCCGCCCTCATACTGCTCGGATTGTTAAATCCTTCTTTGCAGCGCAGCAGGTACAGCTTCTTCCTTGGCCTGCGTGTTCCCCGGATATGTCGCCAATTGAACATGTGTGGGATGTCATTGGTCGGCGTCTTGCTCGTGATCCTCGTCCTGTTGCGTCTGCAGACGAACTTTGGGTACGCGTACAAACGATATGGAATGCTCTTCCTCAGTCAGACATTCAAACTTTGTTTGACTCCATGCCACGTCGTGTAGCAGCACTTATTGCGGCGCGTGGTGGCCACACAAAATACTGATTCTAATCTCTTGTTCTTGTTTGTTTGCTTTGAACATTTAATCATTTATTTGTACCACTACCACTCAACTGTGTATTAAATTGCATTCAATTATGACGATTCCTTCTTGGTGTTGCAATTTTCACAAACGTGAGTGTATATGGCCACTCTGGCCAACAGATTTTTTAATAAAATACCCCAATTTCAGAACCCCATTATACCTGTACTAAATTATGATTATAATGTACGGGCATATATAAAGAGGCCGCTAGCGGTCCTAAGACATCTAAACTAAATCAATATATATATATATATAACGATTATGTTATCCCAGGGCATCGCCAAAAGCGCGGGCACCTTTTCGCAACGTCAAAGTTTGCCTGAGCCGACTTTTTTTATGCGAATTTAGAGTCAATGCTGCTTCAAGCTTTCTTGTAATATTGGCCTTTTAATGCCATTTATAACTTAATTTCCTCATTTCTAAGGATGTTTATTAAGTTATTTTCTGTATGTTGATTTTGCTTTGATTACGGATTTGTATTACGATATATCTCATTTGTCGAACAGTAACGTCAGAATCCTGAAGTCCACGAATTTTAACGTAACATGGGAATTACGTCTGTTGTTGGCCTCACTTGGGCACCTCCTTGTAAGTGACAGTTCGCCATTTTCGCCTCAATTCGGAAGAATCCCCTGAGGGGGGAGATGATTATAATGAATTTCTCACCCCTGTTCTGTTACCACCATATCACTCGAGAGGACTTTCGGCTCGCCATGTATTTTAAGTTCCTCCATGCCGTACAGACTCTATAGGCTTATAAGCATACTAATTTTCGTCAGGATTCGAACCCAATGAAACGGCAGCCACTATCAGGGCAACGAATACGGATTATATGAAACGAACTGAATTTACTTTTCTCATTAAACTGTTTGGAAATGCATTTAAATTTTAAATTATAGTATGGATTATTCCTCTCTCTTTTGTTTTGTAAGCGTTCTTGAATTAACTCTGATTTTGAATTAACCGACTACATAGTCCTCGGTATTTCCGATTATCGGGAGTTGATTGCATTTTTGGTTTATTGTTATTTGTACAAGATATATTGCAACATGTGAAAGTAAATTTTTCTGTGTACGAAACTTGTCGATCCATTTTGAGAGATAATTTTATGTGTACTTAGATCATGCTCACTGTGGTTTCCATGGATGCTGAACTGACAAGGATCACATAATTAATATTTTTTCCAGGGAGGCTTAGAAGTTTTTGAAGATTGTATTCAAAGGCTTCAGAAAACGGAAACTATCAAAATTAATTACTATATTCAAAGCATGTTTTGTAAAAGGGCGCTTTTTTTAATACTTCACTTCATTTTGAATTAAGTAGCCAATTTATGCAGCAAGATAAATAAATCCGTAAACTGATTCCTTAAATTATATAATTTCCGGGAGTATGTATAAATTTTGCGCAAATTCTGAAAATGGAACTCTGACAAAAAAAAAAAAAAAAAG
>KK120629.1:527258-547078 GCA_000611955.2 Stegodyphus mimosarum
CCGAACCTTAAAAAAAAAAAAAATAGAAGAAGAATGGAGAACATATAGCTTGTGCGTTTTCAATAAGTTTTTCGTATAATGTTAGTATTGGATAAGTATATTGTGCTTCAATTGATAATCCTCTAGAATGTCATTTGTTTTCAAAAATTCGAATACACAGGGAAATAATTAAATTATTTGAAACACTGTACATCTGTGCTAATATTTTTATTAATCGGGTACTCGTCCACGTTGAAATATCTGATTCTGAAATATCACACATTTCTATTAGGAATCGCTACTGAAAACATTCTACTCTTCTTCTTATGAAGTCTGTTTCAGTTGTGCAGTTGATGAAGGTAATGGAAATTGTACTGTTATCTGCTACTGACGGAACTCAAATTTTTGTGTGCATATGTACACAGTTTATTCAAAACGTTCCAGAACTGTTCGCACTCAGAACATACAACACAGAGGATATACTCATATTTGATATCACGCCTTTACATAGTCTGCTTCCAATTCAATACAGCGCATGAAACAGGTCCGTAAAATGCTTTCTGAATGCCTCCACTGCCACACTATTGAGTTCCGACATCACAGTAGCTTCACAGTAAATTCCTCTGCCGACCGCATCGCTGCCTCTATAATTTCAGTTTCGATATGGGAAATAAAAGTAGTTATGACGGAGAAAGCTAGTGAGTACAGGTTGTGATTGATGCATGCACACAAACTGCCTTCTGGCGAGAAATTGCTGCACAGAGATGGACTTGTGAGACAATGCATTGTTGTGCAAGAGACACTAATTTTGACTGCCCAATAAATAGGGCATCATACACCGCGTTCGTTTCAAAGCTGATGAAAGAATATTTTTGTGGAATGCACCAATCACAGTCGAACCTTGATGATGAAATTCTCGATGAATGATGCCCGACTTTTAAAAAAGACAGGTGATCGGTATCTTTTTCATTTGTGTGAATTTCCATCAGCCGATTCGTTCTCGGACTGAATTCGTGTGGCCACTCAACACTTCAGCATTTTGTCTTCAGTGTATTTTTTTAGACGATTTGTTTTCGACAGTAAAAAGAGTATCAGCGGGGTGTCGGAAAATCTTAACATCAGTTTTAAGGACCTTTAGCGATAACAGTGAGATAAAATGTTATCTTTGGGGCTATGTGTATTTTCTGGCGACGAAACTAGACCGCAGCTACCTGTTGAAATACTGAGATCGAAAATAAAGAATACACCTATAGATTTCGAATTTGTGAAGCTGGAAAGAGGAGAAAATTATGAGGAAATTTCGGAATGATCAGCTGATTTTAAGGTGGGGAAGACGAGCGTGTGTTTTAAAGCAAACTTATGGATAAAAGGATATTTTGAAACCTCTCTAAGACAACCTATCGACTGGAGTGGTATAGTCTTAGATATCATTTTCGCTTAATATTATGGATTTATCCTTATTCAGGACTCTTGAAGCTATATAAAAGTTCGGAAATGGAATGAAAAAAATCGTTTGAGCTTTATAAATTTTAAATGAACCAAACATTTTATTATAATCAGCCGTCTATCATACTTTTCCGCCAAATTCATTCGCGACATACTTCCAACAGCATTTTCAGTAACTTTTAGTCATGTTTCTAAATGTAATAATTTTACTTTTTGTTTTGCGGTCATCGTAATCTATGATTATTGTTAATTATTGACCTAAAATTACTGAAACATCATTATCTAATTAAAGCTTTAAAAAACTTTAATACGCGCATACGTGTGCTCAACTACTGAAATTCGAAAAAGGCGCGAGAGACTACAGTAATGTCAAGAATAGAAATAAACTGTTTTGAGGCCCTTTCACAATCATTTGTTGTTCTTTGCTGGCTGCACATATAAAGTTAGTATTAACAGTGAAGCTAATATTAGTAGGAAAGATATAGTTAGTGTTAACAATTTAGGAATGTGATGACCGCCATATCAAGTTACATGATACTTATAGTTACAATTACACAATGCTTAACACTATACTGAGAAGCAATAAAATCAGTTATTAATGAAAGTACTTCGTTTTGTAAATAAGTTCTGTTATTATAGTAAGACTTGTAATCGTAACTCTTTGATATATTCTACATATGAAATATCATCAAAATTCTGGTGGTCAAAACCTCAATACAAATAGTCTTGTTTAAGGATCGTTGTCTCACTGACGCTTAGTAATTATCAATGCTGGTAATGATTTATATTATTAGAAATACTGATCACTTTTACAGCCTGTCATTTTAAGAACGGGCGCGATGATAAGGTTTAGATTAGTATGTAGATGAAGAAGAAACGTCACTAATACTCATCATAATATTACTAAACTTCTATTTATTTGCATGAATTAATTGTTTGAAGGGCTGTCGTTACCTACAGTAACCTTTCTATTGAACGTCTTACTCACTTACTTTTCAAGATTAACCGTTTCTGAAGTTCCCTTGTAGCTCACTAGATGGCAGTCAAGAAACATAAGCCAGTAGTTGATGCAGCAATTAGTCTTCAAGAAAATAAACATCAGCCATAGAAGACATCACGACTATGTGCACTCTGCAGCACCAAGAAAAGGCCTGTAAGAACAGTGTGGGAATGCAGCACATGCGAAGTTGCACTCTGCTTGAAAAAGAAAAACTGTTTCCATGGGTATCACAGAGACTGATTTGTAGGAATGTGTTCTTTGGGTGGTGGTTACTGACACTAACCACCAGAAGTGGTCATTTTTTTCATGCGTCTTGGACAAAATACGTGTAATTGTCGCAAATAATATAGTAAATAAAACAAGATTTTTACTGAAAAAATTGCCTTTTCTTACCTCTCAAAGAGTTAAAAAAATGATAAGAAAAAGGAGAATAATCGTCACAGCATTATACGTCTTTGTTCGTCATAGTTGCTATTGCTCATCTGCGCACTCATCCAGATAGACTATTATAGTTATGTCATTCAGTTACTGTTATGCTAGCATGGCCATTTCCTACATAATTTGTTTTAATTCATATAAATAAATCATAGTTTAACGATAACTGTTTGAGTATTAGTGATGTTATATATATATATATATGTATGCACATATATACATATGTATACAGAAGAAACGTATATAGAGATACACATTATACATATATATAAAGACGCGAAACATAAGCCCCGAGAAGATTATTCATAGGAAATACCTTTTGATCAGTGGCTGTTTTTGTTTCCAGCTTATGTATATATATTGTAAAATAACAAGAAGCTTATTTAAAAAAAATCCGAGTCATTTTTTGAACTATATAAATTGTTATTAAAAATATTGCATTTCAGCACTTTTATATCCTTGAGAAAGTTAGAAGTCACGAAAGTGTTCCTTTAAAAACTCAGAATTGGTGAGATTTTCTATGGTAAAGTCACGTTTTTGTTAGGAATTAAAAGATATGCTAAAGAGTGGTGCCGAGCAAAAGACCACAACCTGAGACTCACAGCAAAAGTTAATAAAATTTATCACATTCATTATTATTATCGAGAGTAATGCACCTATATTTTCATACGTTTCCTGGTAATATAGACTATATTAAACTAAGACTTGACTTTCTTTAATATCCTCACTTTTGCAAAGACACTGTCTAAGAGGTAGGACGTAAGGCATCGAAACATTGTTAAAATCTTCGACAGATCTTGAAATGCCGATATGCAGCTTTCCCTAGATAGGTCGGTTGTTTTGTAGGCGAAGGAAGAAAAAAAGTATTTTCAGGTATAGACAATAGCGTAGTTGAAAACAGATTGTACACTAGATTTGACTCACTGGGGTGGTTTCTTTAATTTGTTCTACATGTAAATTAAAGCTATAAACTAAAAAAATTAAGGCCATAAATCTAAAATAGTATTAATGAACTGTAATCAAAATGAAAAACTGATAAAAATGGCATTTCGAATTTTATGTGTAACTTCACTTTTTTCACATGCGTATAATTTCATATTGTGACAGCTTCCAAACAGTGTGCAAAAATAATTTGTAAACAGCTTTTTATTTCTGAATTACTACTATATCATGCTGAAAGTTGTTTAAAAGATTTGAAGGAAACGACTTTTCTCCATTCGTGCAATTTTTTATGCGTAATATTTTAACAAACTATCTCTTGAGATGAAAACGTGAGAGGAATTTTCACTTCATGTTAGAAACTTTATTATCTGGTTTGCCTTGAAGCTGCTAACAAATTAAGAACTTCAAAGACGACAACAAAGAACTGCAAAATCATCTTTCACTTGTCGTTCTGGAATTTGTAGACTGTTCTTTATTGAATCTTAAATTATCATGGAATATGATAGTTACGATACTTTTACGTTAAATGTGGAATTTGTAGACTCTTCTTTATTGAATCTTAAATTATCATGGTATATGATAGTTACGATATTTTTACGTTAAATTTAGTCTCGTAATGATTTTCATGTTCATGATTTAATGATATCTATGCTTTTGATCTTCAGATATAAATGGCTTTAAAACTCCTGCTATAATCTCTTGATTAGGTACCACTGGGTGATGACGAAATTAAGTATTTGCTATTGTGACTAGTTCAACAGAGAAGAATAATCCAGCAGACATTTCAATCAGAAATGGGCGGTCAGTTAAAAAGTCGAGATACGCGGCAAAAATTAAATGTATTATTAATTAAGAATGAGACGGGGGGGGGGAAGAAACGTTCCGATAATTTTGTTTAGGTGAAAGAAATTAAGCAGACATTTCAACCATATATATGAGATCTGATATCTGGAGCGGAAGTGTGTTAGCAAAATTGTAATTAATATAAGTCTACAGAAATATGCTGAATTAAAAAACTAAAACCATTATTATTATCTCTCTATATAAAGAAGAAAGTCTGTGTGTGTGTTTGTTCGCTAATAACTCAGTCACTACTATAGCTATCGTCACCAAACTTTCTACAATTCTTTTCTGGGTCCTGGAAAACGTCGACGTTCACTCCCCCCAAAAAAAGTATCTGAAATGAGAGATATTAATTTAAAACTTGGAAAAACGATCATTTTCGCCCTGATTTTCTCCGAGTGGCAACAGTCTCGCAAGCTGGAGATGAAAATTTGCTTTATTTTGAAAGTTGCTGCCACTGCTCGCTTTCAAATTCTAGAGTTTATTAATAAAAAATTTCTAAGTTTTACGATGGGTTTGAAATAACGTTGCCAAACATTAAATACGTTTTTTCCGATTCCAAAAATTTGTGGGAAACCATTTCGACTGTTCCCATCTTCGTGCGACTTTAATCAGCCAAGATATTAATTAAAAACTCTGAAAACATTAATTTTCGCACTCATTTTTCCGAGGGGCAATAGTGTCGCGCGTTGGAGATAAAAGTGCTTCATTTCGAAAAGTGTTTCTGCTGCTCGCTTTTCAAATCGTAGATTTTGTTAATGAAAAATTTTTAAGTTTTACAAAATCTGTATATATAAAGAAAAATGTCTGTTTGTTTTTTATTCACGTTATTGATTTCTGGATCAGTTATGATCAATGTTTTGCTCCATTTAATCGACTACAATTGAATATAGGTGAAATATTGGATGGAACATGAGCTTTTACAACCATTTGATTGGAAAGACGAAAATCATTAAAAATTGCCTGTCTTTGTTGCTTATATAATGAGAAAGAATTAGTTTATTTTTCTATCGGAATTTTGTATGTGGGTTCCATATCGCATCAGACTGTAAAATGTATGAGTATGAATCGTATTTTTTGCATCGTTATTAGAGAGGGATTACAGCGGTATCGTTCTCTCTGTTGTTAGATACATTAATTTCAATCTAACTTAAGTGGCATCGAGTACTTCCGCTAGTTTTTTAAATAATTTCATGTAAACTGATGTACACTCATCGCGAGGAAATACTATATGCAAACAAGATGTTGTTTGGTAGTGAAAATTTTAAAGGAAAACTTTTTACCTCTTAAGACTGAATTTATATTCGATATCTAGTTTGGTAACTCAGATTTATGAGTCCAAAATGAAAGATGGATATAAAACATAAAATAAAAAAACATGAAATTCGAAGCAGGTGGAAATCTTTAATCTGCCGAAAAAGAGATTTCAAAGACGAGATGATGATTTAGCAACGAGAGGGTGTCTGATTTCTTAATCCTAGCAACTGCAAACCGTTCTGAGAGTGTAGAGTATGGGGAAAGGCAAGTTGTTAAACCAGAGAGAGTTTTTCTGTTTGCGTCGGAGGTAATCTCTTGGCAGTCCTTGAAAACTGCATCTTTCAAAGCGAGAGTAAGAAGATACCGGAATTTTAAGGATTTTCTCCCTTTTCTTTTACAGATGCATGTTAAACACAATTGAAAACTTGAATGAGACATTATTTTTTAAAAGTAATTTAAAAGTATTTCATTAAAAACAAATCGATATGAATCTGTTGTATAAAAGCTTGTATTAGAATTTTTTATAGTTCCACGCCTTTCATTATTGTACCATGTAAATTATGTATAATAAGTTAATTGAAGGTGACGGTTTGTTTTGAAGAAACATAGTCGGTATAGTAAAGCACACAAATGTTATAAAAAATTAGTTTATGTTAATTTTCAAAACCATATATTGTACTCGGCGGGGGACGAATCTGAATCTTTGAAGTTTCAGAACTCTTAAATCCATTATTTAATAATTATAAGTATAACGTAGTAGTTTTTAATTAAAAGAAAAATTTCAAATCTGCGTTATGTACAAGAAGCAAATTTTAGAATGTAGTTTGCAGAGACATTAGGTATTTATGGAAGCATCAGACATGAAAAATGAGCAACGCCTTCGCCGGGAATCGAACCACGGACCTCTCGGTTACGCGTCGAGCATGCAGACCACTACACCACGAAGGCATGCGAAGAAGGCGGGAGAAATACCTTATATACTCCCCCTTTTAAAGGGCTACTGGGGTTTCGGGGACCCAATCGCCAAACCGCGGTGGTGGAGAATCATCATCCACCACCTTTTTAGTTCGGGCGCCAGTGTAGAGACATTAGGTATTTATGGAAGCATCAGACATGAAAAATGAGCAACGCCTTCGCCGGGAATCGAACCACGGACCTCTCGGTTACGCGTCGAGCATGCAGACCACTACACCACGAAGGCATGCGAAGAAGGCGGGAGAAATACCTTATAAGTTTTAAGAAAAACATCTGTATTTATTAAGGATGAGTGCAAAGCATTTCAGGATCTAATCCATTTGCGCGCTGAAAGCAGCAACAAGTGTTTGTAGGAATGCAAAATAAATTAAAAATAGCTTAAAATCCAATCGATATTCAGTTCGGAACAAACCATATACAAAAAGCAAAAAAAGCAAATGCACAGTGGAAAACTAAATGATAAGCGCAAAATATATCAAAACGAAAAAGGAAAAAGATAAAAAGAAATTAGCATCTTTCGTTGCATCATCCTCAGGGGGTTGGTGCAATTAGCCTGTTTTTGAACCAACAGGGACACAAAAAAAAGTTTTATAGTTAAAAGTTTTATAGTTTTATAGTCTCAGAAAATAATCAGAGTAATCTATGTGCATTTATTACTTCTGGAATTTAATAAGTGAAGAACGTAATTAAAACTCTTAAAACTTAAAATTCATAGTCTCAGTATAGTTTAACAAAATATTTGAGTAACTGTTCAAATTTTTAACATTCTTCTAAAATTTTTTTAAATGAAAGCCTGTGTAGAAGGGAGAGGATTATTTAATAAGTAAATTTAATGAAACGGTAAACGTGAAATGCCAAATTCTCTAGGGGGGAATAAATAAATAAATAAAGTTCGATTTTTAAATTTTTATTAATTAATTAACTCCAAAAATTAAGAGAAATCGAAACTTAATCTTTTCTAACGAACTCTCCTATTGGACGTTAACAAAACTACAATCCTTCTAAAATTTTGAGTTAAAAAGTTTTAAATGATTTTCAGTAAAAACTTTTAACTCCAAATTTTCCAAAGGAAAAATTATATTGATGAATACTTTTCACAATAATATGCATAGAAATATATACTCGTAACGTAATCTGTAAACAGTAGTAAGCCATCGATTCTGTAACGACCAAATGGTGCTTTAAATTAAAATGACCTTCCAATCTACCTGTGTCCTATCCAATGTTCAACCTGTCTTCAATCCCTAGTGTTCTGTCTGGAATAATTTTTTGTATGCATTAATACCGATGTTAACTCGTGGAGCACATTGAGAGAACTAATATTTTTGGACTTCCCAGCGATCTCTTTCAGATTTTTTTTCTCACTGTCATTTTCAAAAGCATTATTCGTAAACTTTAACATTGATCAGCTGCTTGCGTCCACGCCACGCACAATTTATTTTGTCGCCACTTTTGTCTTTTTCGCTTTTCTGAATCATATTAACCAAGATGCTGATCTCACTACTAACGCTGGAAATAATATCTAAAGTACCAATAAATAGTCATTAAAGTGAACAATAATTAAAATAGACAATTCGTTCCTTAAATCTCGTTGATCTCATAATACCTTAAAACTGACTTCAAAACAGTTAACAGAATCTAAATCATAACTTTTAGGTCATAATAATAAGGCTTATAACATTATATTAATTGTATTATCGGAATCTTAAAATTTGTAAAATTAACATCTTATTTGTTTTCCAAAATAAATGTTTTGAAACTTAGGGTTCCATTTTATATAGCTTCAAAAATCGTTGCCATCCTTAACTTTAAAACAAAGAATGAATATTATTATGCATTTTGAGTGATTTTTTAGATACTGAGTTAAGTATTTTCATGTGTTAACAATTTGTGTAAATTTTATGAATAAACATGACAGAAGAGAAAAACTTTGGAACCTTTTTTCCAACTCCAAGCTGTAGCAGTTTTTACAAGGAAATATCTTTATCAATTTGCATCCCATATTAAATTGTATAGCGAATATTAAAAAAAAGTATGGGAACACTTTACACTTTGTAAATGTGAACATTGATCAGCTGAGTGCGTCAATGGCTCACACGTTCTGAATCCATTTTGCAATCCGTTTCGGAGAAAAACAGCCTTTTATTCTGTCCGTATGTACAAATGTCACGCAAAAAAATCGTCTAAAGGGTTTCGAGAGCGATCAAAATGGATATATTCGTTGAAATAATGATACCCGAAGTTTTTCGCAAATTATAATACTTCGTTTACTTCGTACAAGAAAGTAAAAAGGGAAAATTTAAAATAGTTTTAATGAGTACAGCTAGTGTGATTTCATGAGTCCATCTGGTATAATTATTAATAACAGAGGTAAAGAGTTGCGTTTGTTGCTTTTAAATCGCTTAGTTTGTTAATCAGTAATAGACAAATTAATGTTGAAAGAAAAATTAAGCATCGTAAGCTTCACTTAATGCTTACAAATTAGCGTGTCGAAGATGGAAATATTTTATTTTGAGCGAGTGGCAACACATTTCTCTTAAATCTTTGAGTTTGTTTATTTAATCTGAAGATAAGTATCTTACGCTTTGCTCATTGGCAAGACATTGCTTTTTAACCCTCGGGTTTTTTAATCAAGAATTTATTTAAAACTCGCACAAAATATGATATAAATAAAAAACGATTTAAAGTTCAAGATTCCTGCTTGAGGTGCAGGTGTTCCGATTGAGAATTACGTGTATTGAAAATTGGGTGGCTGTAGGTGCTGCCGTTTTTCTGCAATACGAGCAAACTACATACAGATTCTTCATTATTTAATAACATGGATTATCATTTAATTTTTTTTTTTTTTGCATTTCCATGTACTTTTAATACTTAACTATGTAGTTACTTTTATTACAATTAGTTGCACTGTTGCCTTGTACTGTTAAAATTGTTGACACTTGTTATAGCGATTGATGTTAGTAGGCCGTTCTCTTAGAGAGTCTCCATCTGATGGGAGTATACTAAGTCCATTCCGCTACGACAACGACTTGTTATAACATCCTTCTTTCTTAAGGCACAAGGGGCTTTTCTGTTGAGCGTCAGTTATATTTCGTTAGGCGTTAAACAAAATATTGTGAACGAATTTAGTGAATGTTTTTAGATGCCTATTTACAGGATCAGATGGGGTTGCTTTAACCGGCGCGGACAGCTGGGAAAGGTGCCGTTACTTACGTGCCGTTCATCAAGGTATCGTTGTGTAAAGGTGCCAACAGCCATTGTGGAATTCAGCTTTACAAGGAAAGCAAACCGTATCAAAGTTGCCAGGACGTTCATATGAAGATCTTTGCGAACAACTGTCAACTTGCAGAAAGATTTCGTCAGCTTTTCCAAATAGATAGTCTCTCGCCAAAGCAGGTGGGTGCACTGACAAAGGCATAAATGAAGGATCTTTTTTCTATTATTGGGATCAGATTCAGAAATGTATGCGTGTATGTATGCAAGTGTCTGTATGCATATATACCTGCATACATGATACATTTCTAAATCTGGTCCGGATAGCAAAAAAGTATTAAATGAAGTTCGGTATCGTGAAGACAGCTACCCTCACCAAAGTTCTCGGAACACCAATTTGAAGGTCTTCATCTTGGCAAACAGTTGCCTACCCACAAAGGTTCCATGATTAACATTTATGAACATTTTTTTAAATGACCGGAGTGGCGTGACAGGAAAATTCCTTGCTTTTTATGCAGTGGTAGGAAGAATTAGTATTTGCAGTAAACTAACGATGACGAGGTTAAAACATTGCTTTTAATATTGTTACGATTAGTGCATGAGTCAGTTTTATCCAGTGCCACTAAATCTCTTTCTTCCTATGAGTTTACTGTTTTTTCTTGCATAAATTCTACAATAATGTTTCATTTTGTTGAAATCATCGATATCGAGTAACCAACAAAACACCGTCACAGGCACCGGTGCCTCGGGAAATGTCGCGAATTCCTGATAGCCCCATACGACCCTGCCTATTGAAACGAAAGGGTTAAAAAGATGATTTTCAAGCGCTCCCCCCCAAAAAAGGGGACAGTTCTATAACTCCCGTTTTAATGGGCCGATTGACGAAATTCAAATTGCGTTTGTCATGTCTCGAGAGCGCGACTTAGGATATATGTTGCATTTATATATAGCATTGTTCTAACATAGGTATTTTGACACAAAATTTGACTTTTTCTGAAATAACATACCGATTTATTTCCGTGTTTCGATTCTACGACTCAAATTATGCCTAAATATTAAATTTTGTTTAATTTGGTGCGAAATTTACAGAGAAATTCAAACATTTATCTTGGCGCAATTTTTTGAGTTGCGCCAAGAATAATTTATTTGGCAAACTTCTTAATATATGGCAACCTATTTTCCGTTCTGTTCCATTGTGTATGAGCTGGAAAAATGTCACATCGTTTCTACCTTTTTACATTGTGCATGAGCGGAAAAAAAATGTCACATCGCTTTACTTTCAAATAATTTTAATATCTTTGGAAATTTTGAATAAAAAACTTTTTTTTTGCTGGTGTACTTAGAAATACGTCTACTTTAAGATGATGATAAAAATTTTATAGATCATAATTCAAAATATTTTTCGAAAAATTTATAAAAATTATTTAAAAATACAAATTTTAAAAATAAATCGTAAGAAATGGGCGACTTTTATTTGGAATGAAGTTTAATTTTGAAATATGAAAGGAAAAATCAAGTAAGTTTAATAAAAAAAGAGATATTAATAAATATATACCAAACTCAGTTAACATTGAGGAACTAAAATTTTGAAAGTTTAATTTTTTAAAAACTGCTCGTACGATTTTTACAAAACTTGGCAGTTTGGCATAATTTGAGTCAAAATACGGGAAAAAAATGGCATGCCATTTCAGAAAAAGGCCGATTTTGTGTCAAAATACCTGTATTAGAACAATGCTATATATAAATCTGATACATATCCTAAATCTCGCTTTCGAGACATGAAAAACGCAAGATAAAATGCGTCATTCGGAGCATTAGAACGGGAGATACAGAACTGTCCTCCCCCCTTTTTAGTGCGCAGTGTACACAATTGAAAATTGTATAGTTACGTAATTTTTAATTCTTAGTACAAAAAGTGTAGCAATTAAAATTCAGTAGTTTTTTATGCCTTTTAAGAAGTTTAAAAATATTCTTACTCTTCTTGTAAGGTATTCATGCATTTGAATACTTTAGCAAAATACTTTCACTGCTTTAAATTTGATATTCAGCATCCAGTTCGGTATACTTTAAGAAAAGGGGGGAAGAAACGAAGAATGATGCAGAAAGTGTGAAAAATTGTTGTCCTCGGTCAAACCCAAAATGCAAATTCTTGAAGGACCCCTGTGTCGTTACAGCGTTTGCTAAAATGCGCCTTGGTACGTGACACGCGATTCCAGAATGCTGGGGATTTGGGAATATGAAAGTTCCTGATTCGCCAGACGGGATGAGAAATGCCGAGTCTGGAACGTGATGAGAATTGATACGAAATATCGAACCCACCCCCATGCATTCCGATCGAAATTTTTTACCGTGTGATAGAACTAAACGATTCGCTTTGCGCATTTACGGGAATGAAACTGTTTGTTTTTCTTCTTTTCTTTTTCTTGTGTAATCTTTTTGATAGATGCTTCATAACAATAAAAGTAGGTGTGAAGTTGTCTTTTTTCCTTCTTCGGTTTATTTCAGGGTTTTCTGAGACTTGATGACTTTGCGTTATAGAAGTTTTTACTGTTATAACTATTCAGTCTCTATTATTTGGCGTTTAATTACTTTATTATCTTATTTTGCAATTTTTTTGGCAGGTAATGTTTTTGTGTGTGCTTTCCGTTAATTCATATTATTTCTGTATCGATTTTTATTTCACATATTTTTCCTAATTTTGTTATTATTTTGTTAAATAATTATTGAATTTGTGTTAGAAGTAACAGTCTATTTCTAAACTTCTTTTGTATTAAATTTTAGATATAGCGACTAAAAGGAGTGCGATGCTTTCTTAAGTTATTAATTTGTGTTCTGGTTATTCATAACTGCGTTAAATTTTTTATTGCTTTATATCAAACCAGTCGTGTCTGTCTTATGGCTGAAAAGTTAATTGCAGTATTAATAGAAATTAGCTGTTGGCTACTGTTAAATAACTGAAAAATATCTTATTTTCACAAATGTAACTCAACTTTTGCTCTCTGGTTAATGGTTTGAAAACTGTGCAGCTTATTTATTTACGATTAAGCTGTCGAAATACTGAATAATTAGTTTCCTCGTGTGTACAGATGATCATTTCCGAAAGGCAATGGAATTCTGATTAATCAGTGATGTAACATCAAGATTCAAAGTCAATCATAACACTGTTTGTGTTGACAGACAAGACCCAGTTTAACATCATACAGCATCCCAGTGCCTGTCAAAACTGACCATTAACTGAGAATTTTCCATTGTCGACCATTGTAAGTTCTGTTTGATAAGATATTTATCTCAAAAATCTGATGTGTACACCACATGACTTCCTTGTACGAAATATTAAATTATACGCATTTTGCATTTTATTTAATCGTATTGGATTGAATTAATTCTGCTCCCTCGATAGCGCATAAACCACAATAGAATAAATGCTCTCTTTAAGATTCACTATACTTGTTTACCACAGCGAGACTCTGGCGCTAGCTTCACTTAACAACGTTACATCTCATTCATTGCGTAACTCATCAAAATGCATAAAAATTATGTATATCATCTGGAGAATTACCTAATCCTTGCCACATGTTCTATTCAAATACTATAATATATCTAAAACTATGTGTGAAAGAAATTAAACAAAAAAAAAGTTTTTCGTAGACGATTCAGTATTTCTCAATCAATTAATTCAGTTTTCACTTCGCGACAAGGCAAAAATACATAAAAACTCAAAATATCTATATTAACAATTATGAAGTAAATCTTAAATGCTTATTTCCTCGAATAAATTCCAGAATGGATTAAGCATGATTTAATTGCCAATAATAGAAAGAAGGCGTTACCTTTGTTGTTGCGAAGCTTAGTTTGTCTAGTTTGGCAACAAATCCATTATTCTGCTAAGTTTCAAATGTAAACAAATATATTCGCCATGAGAAAAATGATTAGGCTTAGCCGCACTTAAACAACTTTTTAATTGTTGATAATTCTACAAATCTTGCATGCAGATTTACTAAAGGCATAAAAACCTTAACCGGAAGATAAGAACAACATAATTCAATCACTTTTAAAGCAAAAAATGCACAATTTACGAACATATAAGAATAAAAAAAAACCGAGCTCACTGAGCCGGAGTAACAGAGGTGATATATATATGTATATATATACATACATAAATTTATATATTTTTGGTGTGGTCGATTGCAACTAAAATAGAAGGTGCACATCTGCATGTTGTATCAGTCGTATATACAAAATTTCAACGTTTCGAGGCTACTCATTTTTAAGTTATGCGAGATACATACAAACGTACGTACGTCCGCGCAGACGCCACGAAAAAATCGCTTCAGAATCCCTTTTAAATCAGTTTTCTATTTTTTTGGAGGGAAAAGAGTCCTTTATTCTGTTCTTACATACGGATGTCAAGCAAAAACATCGTTAAATTGCATTCGATTGCGGTCAAAATGGCTATTTTCGTTGAAATATGATACCCGAAATTTTTCGCGCTTACAATATTTCCTTTTTATTTCGTACAGGGAAATATAAAATGGTGCTTAAAACGGTATCTCATCTACATGTACGTGCTGCTACGAAAGATGCACTTTTTTTACGCTTTAAATTATTTAGTTTTACGTGCGTGAACATTTTGTAGAGTCTCTTAGACGTATCTAAGAAAGAAAGTACGAAAAATTAGCTATGCTCTCACCGAGATTCCAACCGCGGATCTTTCGATTTGTTATTTGGACATGCTACCAGTTAACATCACTAGAGCACGTACGAGGGGAGACAGCCATTACTTATGTCCTGTTAAAACAACTTTGCCATACAGCAGCAAAATGAAGCAGTACTTATCACATAGTAAAAGTTTACAATTTACTATTTTAAAAACATTAACTGTTCTAGCAGTACATATATAAATACAATTAAAAAAAGATTTTTGTGCAGTAAACTTTTATTTAAAATGGTGTATTTGATTTGATTATGGAAAAGCACTCAAGGGCTCTCTGCCTAAGGGGAGGGTTGCCTTCGTGGAGGACTTTCTAAGGTAAACTAACTCGTATACATGCTACACATGAAGGAAAACCACAGAAACGCCCTTGCAGTCGGCCCGTTGCGGGATTCGAACCTTGGTCAAACTACCAGTGTTCAGCGACTTTACCGCTCGGCCGTTGGTGGGCTATTTAAAATGGATATGGTAATTAATGCACTAAGACGGAAAAGGAAATTTGTCTTATAGTTTAAATATGAATAATAGATTAAATAATTCTGTTTACTAAATTCATCGACAATTTTATGTCGCGAATAATAAACGCGCGAGGCTTCCATGAGAAATTTATCATACATATGCCAATTCAATTAATGGATTTCATTATTTAAAGTGCCCTACGCTTTTAATATTTGCAATTTAAAATTGTAGATGAATTCCGTAAATAAAATTATTTAATTTATTAATCTCAAGTGATAAATAATTTTTCTCCTTTTAGTGCATTAAAATTCTCATATCCATTTTAAATATTAAATTAATATTTAAATTTTATAAAAGCTTTTTTTTTCTTTTTAAATTATATTTTATTTTCTGTTTCTTAGTCTCAGTTGCACGTTATCAATGATAAAATTTTTGTCATCATTGAAACAGAAAAATAAATTATAAGACAGTAATGAAATGAAATGAAAAATAACTGAATGACATTCAGAGAATGAAGAAATCGCTTTGAGTATTCAGTTTCGGAGACTACAGGTAATAGCAATATTACTGCAAGTATTTAAAGCTAAAATGGGGTGAAAAAACACGAATATCGCTAATTTGTCATTAAATGTGTCAAGATGGTAAACTCCAAACGCTTTTAAATTCCGTCTGCTTCAGACTGCAACGTATTTTAAAAAAAAAAGTAGAAAATCACTGAATTAATATTTTTTTTTCATTTTAAAAGTAGGCGAAAATTTGTTTTATAATCTGTGAAAGCTTAAAATTATATATCCGATACATTTTTAGATATTAAAATTTTGAGCTTATAAACATCAAATAATCTAAAAATCGAGTGATTTAAAAAAAATTAGCCCAAAATTCAGAAGTTTTACATTTTTCAGTCGCGTTTCATTGAAAAGATTTTTTCTTCGCTGTATTCGATGGTGCCAACAGTAAAACCTTAGAAGCGTATTTTGTTCTTAAACGAAGATATGTGCAAAAGCTCTCTAAGTATTAAATTAAAAAAAATAAATCGAATTTAGAAAAAAAAAATAGTTCTTCATCTCATTGTACTGTCATCGAAAAACGGTGTTGTACAAAATTTAAACTCGATAGGTTATCAGGAAGTAGGTTAAAAGTCGATGGCAAAATTCCATTCGCAGTGAAACACCGAGTGAAAAAAAAATAAAAACTTATAAAAAGTAACACTGTTGTTCTGGTGTATCTTGAAATGTGTAAGTATACATATAACAGCGTTAGAAAGGGCTGTGGAGTCACTTTAGCGAATGGGAAGTATGGTATATCTGTAACAGTAAGCTGCACCTGTAACTGATATAGCTGCACCTGCCAATTTTATTTCAAGTAACGGTCACAGTTGAAGAGAAATAAATATTGTTGCGTTCTGCGGGTTCCTGAATTTGGAGTGATTGATGACAACACTTGATAAAGAATCAAAACACAATTTATTCGCCAGTATTTTACAGGAGAGATTCACTTACAGTCGTCGAAAAACCACGATAAACACGCTGAAATTATCAGCAACACAGCCTTCTGGCTGTCAGGCTATAACGGCGAAGACAGCTTCACGGCAAAACACTAAATATAGCTTCCGGCTCGGTCGATCGCTCTCAAGGCTCAACACACTCAAGATACTCTTCATGATAAAACTAGCGACGCACTGGACGATGTACAGGCAGGGTTTATATAGCATTTGACCTGCCTTCGAGAACATTCTGTGATTAATCGGTAAGAATTCGTTTTAGAATGTTCTCCATCCGTCTGTGGCACACCGACAATTTTATCACCAAATGGGCGATTTCGCACCAAATCTGGCAACCCTAAATCCGCTTTGTGGCGAAGCTATTTTACCGCAGCTGACCATTTCGTTACAATATATATAACTATATTGTAGTTTAAGAGAAATCTCTGTAACTGTAAGTACCGTGTCATCAGTGTTTTGTAATAAAATACATTACGTGTAAGTGGGTGTTTTGTTTATTTATTTATTTTTATCTTATTATGTCAAGCTAAACTTCTCCAGTATTGTAGCTCGTTTGTCACAGTTATTTTGTATTGATTTGAGTTTTATCAATCAAGTAATTATTAAAAAAGAAAGGTAGCTGAAGCCAATGTTGTTTTCGAAATTCTTTTTTAAAATTTTCAAACAGAATTAACTGGCGTTGTTCGCTCAGTATCAATCTGAGATCTGATCTGTTGCCTGTGATAAAAAAAAATTGCAAATACAGAATTATGAAATTTGGAAAATATGTTATGTCTTTTAAAACTGGTAATGAATTTCAGTGTTTTAATCCATGCTTTGTTGATAATGATATTTAGCATCTATACGGATGGTCGAGAGTGATTTTTTTATCCTACAGTTAATAATATTACCCTATGGCAGCAGTGTCTTGCGAGTGTCGAACTAAATGGTAGTGAGAAGAAAATGCTCATTGAGCCGTACTTGTCTCATTTCCTATCAGGGGGCTCTTTGACAGGATCGGATGTTGTTGAATCCCACTGTTGGAGTTAATTAGGTTATTTTGGCTTGTCTCTTTGATATCTGTATGCTATGTGCCTTCTGCAAGCATATAAATATGAATTATTTTCCTTAACCTCGTATGTCATAGTGTGCATTTTTTTTTTTTTAAGTTAGTCTCCCTACTCCTTTTCTCCCCCCTCCTTGCTGAACGATAATTCTTTCATTTTTACTTGTAAAATTTTATTTATATGCATGAAGTGTTTCATTTTCAGTAATAAAGAACATTATCTCGTGCTAGATTAGAGATATGATATGTAGCGTGTAAATTGTTTGCGTTTCATACGTGTATTTTTCATTTTAATTATAATGTTCTTAGTTATTGCATTTGATTTTGTAGCAAGCATATAAAATTATTAAATTACTGATATATAATGTCATAATTTGTGCATTATATTTGATCAGAGTGTTACGAATTTTTGTATATATGTAAATAATTTTAGTGAAATTATGTTTAAAATTGTAGTATCTTTTATGTAATGTAATGTGGAAAACTAAGATTGCAAGGGTTAAGTGTATTTAACATTGAGGTAAGTGGCTGTCTCGTTAAATTGGCGAGGAATCGCCAAAAGTCGACAAACTTGGCGACCATTTGACGTGGCATTCAGGTCTGATGGTCTTTGTGTAACTAATTGATACTGTAACTGAATAACTGTAATTTATCCGTATATACAACTGTAACCGTATCCGGCACTTATATGTAACTTGAACCGTATAAGCGTTCCAGTAGTTTCAAGAAATGCAAGATACTAGAAATATCTCGGCGGTCGGAGAAAAACTATATAAAACCGCGGAGGGCATCAACTCTCAGTTTATCAGTACAGAGTGGATTTCTGAGTATTGAAATCTTCGTGCGAGCTACTCTCTTTTGGATGCGCTATGCATTGCGCTGTGTTTAACATTGTTAGTAATTTGGAGTGTAACTATAGATTACATTCTATGATACTGAGTCAAGCTGTACGAGTTTTTTTTTGGGGGGGAGAGAAAGTTTCAGATCAATAAAGTGTTTCTGTTGGCAAAAATTAAATTTTACCTTTCTATCAACGGTTCTGTGTGCATTCAATCTATTACGAACCCTGCGCACGCAGCAAGAAAAAGAGAAGCAAAGTCAAGGAAATAAAGATACGAATTTCAGTGAGAACCTCATAATATTAAAGTATCCCTATTTTTGAAATTTTTTAATTATTGATTCTGATTAGTAATGTCATTTTCATTAATCATCTCTTATTTTTATTATTGTGATTATTTTATGAATGGATGATGCTTTGGTATAAAATTTCTATTATTGCTTTGAATTTCTCTACGTATCATTTTCGTCTTATATAACTGCTGGGTTTAAATTAGTTACCTCGTACTAAACATATAACATTTTTAATTACTTTTATTTAATTTGATGAGGAGTTTATTATATTGGGTCAAGGGAATTGTTTCGTATAATCATGGAAGATCAGACGAAGTCGGGGAAATTGAAAAATGAATTTCAATAAAAGTCCTGTCAGTGAAATTAAATACAATATTGCTTGTTGTTAGATAAAGTTATGTTGGTTAAAGGGAAGACGAAATACAATAGATCTCAAAATTAAATCAATTGTTATGCTCAGTAAGTTTTGAAATTAATTCTCTTTTAGTATTGATCTCGAACAGCATTTTTTATTATTATTATTGCTTTTTTTTGTCATAGCAACTCTATTCACTGACGTTAGGAGTTTTCCTTTCTTCGTTCCCAAAAATTTGTTACATTTCTTCAGGGTTTTAAACTGAGACAGTTGATTCGCAGCTACTTATTTGTGATATTAGAGTATTTTTCTATTGGAAAGTTGAACTATTCCCCCACTTATTTAACTTTCTACTTTTTTTATTAATCGGTTTCTCCTTTCAGTGAATAAAAAAGAGTTAACTGAGCTATTGTGTGAATGAATCGACTTCAGAACTTCGGGGAAGGGAGCAAATAAATGACAAACAGCCGAGGGGTCTAACGGAATCCAAAGCGTAATTTTTTTTTTTTTTTTTTTTTTTTTTTTTTT
>KK120629.1:547105-574673 GCA_000611955.2 Stegodyphus mimosarum
AGAAATTAGCGCAAATAATTTAAAGATATCTTTGACGCTAGAGATTTCTTTAGTCAGTCGGATGTATGCTATTTGTGATGCTGCAAAACATTTTTCATTCTTGAATTTGATATATATATATATTTTGTTCTTTCGTATTTATAATATTTTTTTGTTTTACTTGCTCTTTATGCATCGAGTTCACAAAAGTCGTTACATGTCTTTGATTTTTGCAATCGTTTGTAGTAGACATATTATTTATAAGTTGGAAGAAAGGTCACAGTGATCAGTGAATCTGACTGCCGTATTAAAGGGCCCTGGTTCGAATCCCGGAGAAGGCATGGATGTAAATTGTCTGTCCCTTCATAGGAGGCAACCATGGCCCACCTCTTGTGCCTCCATAATAAATTGACCGCCGCTTCCGGCCTTAGTAGTGACCAACGCCTATAACGGCTGGTGCCTGGCGTTGGAAATAAAAAAGTTGTAAGAATGTTTTAAATAACGCAAGTATTGACGGTTTCATACTCTTAAATTAACAAAGAAGGAAAAATAAATAAATAAATAAATAAAATTTGAAAGCTTTCAGATTTTATTAATTAATTTATTTTTAATAAGAAAATCCAGATTTTATATTATGCCCAAAAGGGCGGTTTTTAACGTTTTGTGTGTTACCTTTTTGTATGAAATATCATGCTCTTCACACTTAAATCATAAAATTCAATTCGCCACCAATATCACAAAAAAAAAAAAAAAAAAAAAAAAAAGAAAAAAAAAAAAAAAAAAAAAAAAAAAAAAAAAAAAAGGAAACTCGCGCTTAAAATATCCGTGCTTAAAGATGCACGCGATGCTAATGAAACGCTTTTTTGAAATCATTGAGTTTGTTAATCGAAAATGCGCTAAAGTTTTACAAAATATGAAATAGATAATGAAACAAATTCCAATTTTGGACTTCCAGACGCCTGTATTCGAGTGCAGGACTACGTTATTCAAAATCTTATGTTTATTACATGCTAGAGGTGCGCCATGCAACTCGGGAATGTATATTAATAACTGCGGAAGATACGAATGATATATAACTCAGCAAATTTTAGTCAGAGTATCTCATCTCACTGTGTACGAGTTGTTAATTTATTTACTTCAGTTAGCTTTTAACAGTCACATTTTTTAGGTCGACTTTGATACGAGTATTAAAAATCGTCATCTATTTAAGATATAGTTCACGGTTTCATATTCGTATCGATGGTTCAGTGTACTGAGTACTTTAAATAATACAAGCAAAAGAAAGAGACTAAGTAGTCTTGTATCTTGAGGTTTTGTTCGTTTTCTCTTTCTTGGCTAATCAAGACTGTAAAGAAACAAGTTCAGACAGATCGAAAGAGGATCGCTCAACAAGCCTGTCAGCACTGCCTCCTTTTATCGTCGTTTCTTTTTGCTTTAGTTCTTGTTTCTCCACTTAAGCTGCGAAATGCTTTCTTTTATCCAGGTTTTCTTTTTGTTTTCAGAAAGCGAAGAGCAAGGATGTTTCGAGTAGTATCGTTTGCCGGGATCGTAATTCGCTCGTGTTGCAATTTGAAACGAGGACTTACTTAAGAGCAAGGACCATTGGAGTGGAATGCTGAGTTATTATACTCTTGCATTTTTTCCTCTCACTTTGCCTATAATTTCCGTAAAATGAGAAAATTCACATCTGTTAAACAAACTCTGACGCATGATAGTTTTCTTTTGCTTTGTGTGGGGAAGTTTTCTTTTGTTTTTTGTCGAAAGGAAAAGCAGATTATTGGTCTTCACGTCTTCGGTTACAGTCTTTCTTTTTTACTGTTAATTGCATCCGCTGATTTATTTATGATTTTTTAATTAAATTTATGTATGTTGTTTATGTCATTTCTGGCAAATTACTTTGTGTTTTTTAGTTACCATAGTCTCCCTGAAGATTTCGCTGCTTTTGTAAAGATGGGTAATGATAGCATATGAGAAGTTACAGAAACAGAATTAAATAATAATATATTTTTTTAAAACAATTACTATTCAAATGTACATAATAATTGCACCGCAAAAAGAAAGAGTACCTTTTAAGCGCCCTTATGTAGACGGAAGTGCTCTCTATGCCGAAAGCATTCTTTATGTCTTTGGTTAGGTTATTCGAAAATGGCAAGGCATACGACGGTTATCTGTCGAAGGGGGGCAAATGCTTCGAGGAGGACTTTCTAAAGGACACTGGCTCATATTCACGAAACAGATGGGAAGAAACACGAAAAACAGCTATGCAGCCTGCCCGTTCGTTAAGAGTTCGAGCTCGAGTCGAACTGCCAGTATTCAGCGGTCTCTTCACCATTTGGCCCCTGGTGAGGTGAAATGTTTTTATTATCGTGAAACTTGTCATCAGAAATGAGAACAAAGATGAATAAAATGGAAAAGTAATCATTTTATTATTTAACAAACGTAGGTCTAAAATCTATACATATTAGTTTTATATGACTACCTAATAATGCAACGTTCAAGGATTTTTCGATGTGTCATGGATTGATATAAACCGCCAAAAGTGTTCCGCGGAATTTGTTGGCATATATTTTGAAATTGCTCAAGAAATTCACTTAGATCAGAGATGGCTGTAAAAACGTCCTAAAAGTGTCCTATAACTTCGATCGTGAAAAGCTCTGAAGGCCTGTCGAGTTCGCCATGAGCAGACAGGCATTATCTATCTGAAAGATGTTAGCCAATAGTTGCCCAAACGACGTTGTTCGCGATGAGGCGGGCATTCAGCCTTTGGGAATACGTTTTAAGGTGAATTCCTACACGTATTTTAACAAGCTGAAGAGTTTTGGTCCTTATAATCGGACCTCAGCCTTTATTTTAAATTGGACAAACAATAAACGCCTAAAGCGAGATAGCCCATTTAGTTATGTGTGGAATTCGAATTTTATCAATCTAAATGTTGAAACATCTATACCGTGTTTAGCCGTTTTGCTTCAGGTACTTCTTTTAATTATGTTAACATCCGTGAGGAATTGTCGACTAATATTGTCAAGGGCAACCATCACCCGGAACTCCTCAAGCAAATGGCTCTTGAAATCATTAATGATATTCCAGCCCAGGCACTTGAGATACATACAGATGGAAGTAGGTCAGATAAGGATAGAGCAGGGAGTGGCATTTATTGTAACACTCCTGAAGGAGATATCAGATGCAGCATCAGAAACTCTGATCATTGCTCCATCTTCAGATCGAAACTTATCGCCATCAGCAAAGCACTTGATTATGCTCTCTGTTCAAGTAGTGAAATTATATGAATTCTGACAGACAGCAGAAGCTCCATTAAATACATTAAAAACTGGCCTAAGATCATGGATAAGACCGGTCAGAGTATTGTATCTAAACCTTTCGAGCTTGGACGGCGTAAATCAGTATATCTCCAGTGGATACCGTCCCATGTTGGAGTGTATGGCAACGAAACAGCTGACGATTTGGCAAGAAAAGGTTTTGATCTCCCCACTCATTTATGCCCAACCGAAATTCATTCCTATTACAAATATAAAACTAACATGGCATGGAAAATTTATCCTGTTCACCAGTGGTATTTCCCTGAACAACCAGGTCTGCCACATCTGAGTAAAGGATCTAGGGCTGTCCAAACGGCCGTGGCCAGATTCAGAAGTGGGCATATTCAATGCATGAAGCTTAAAGAGGGAGAAAAGACCTTCCCCTCGTGTGCCTGTTCCCTGCCTGCCTCTCCTGCTCACCTACTGGATTGTATAGGCGTCTCCCTGAGATAGCTGTCGGCTGAGCAGGATGACATCAGCGATTTGCTTGTGCTGCAAGGTCTCTTGGACTTGGTGTAGGCTTTCCTGCCCTGGCGTAAGCTTTCCTGCCCGAAGGGGATTTGAAACAAGAACAACAGATGAAACCCGAGAAGTGGGACAGCATGGGCAATACACCAGGTCGCAGGCTGTTGTTATCGCACCATTAGTGGTTAAAAATTTGTGAATTTACTAAGAAACGTTAATGACGACCGAGTGCCAAAGGCAATGGCCGGTTAAATATTAACGCTTGTATGATGGACGTCTGTCGCTGTATATTGCGTCGAACGAGCGCAGAGGAATTAACCGGTCATCCAAGCAACGCGAAAACCTTGACATCGGTGTGTACGATCAGCATCCCCTAGATACATGAGTCTAGGGGGTATTGGAACGATACGCAAAGTTTCGCGGCTGCTACAACAGAGTAAACTTTATTGGCGATATCCATGATTGACACACAGTAGCAGATGTTTTTATTGCATGTTAACAGTGTAATTCTGCTTCTGTCTTGCAGCCGTAGTTTGAATCTTTCTTGCAACGGTAGCTTGAATGTTAAACATGTAAGAGTTTTGCGTAAGGGATTCTGAATGGCAAATATTGAAGCTGTCCATGTATTTATGGCAAATACCATTATGGCACCAACTTCCTGACGAGTTTTCATGCTGAACCTGTGGTAACCTTTATAACAGTAACCTTTATGTCTTATGCTGAGCGATTTATGAGTGCGATCAGCACGTTTCATTGGAGGCGATGTAACCTTTGAAGAAATAATTAAATCAATTCTATCGTCATCGGTTATGTTTTCAAGGCGTTCTCATTTGCTAGTAATAACAGTACTAAGTTCTAATGGCTCTTCAGCAATCTGATTTATTTATGTTCTAGGTAGCATTGTGTCTTGTGAGTTGGCTGTATGTTTTACACATTTTTTTCTTCTGCTAAGATGTGTAAGTTAAATTTCGGTATTAGTAGACGATTTTTAAATGCACATATATATATATATATATATATATATATATATATATATATATATATATATATATATATCTCTCTCTATATATATATCTCTCTCTCTCTCTATATATATATATATATATATAGAGAGAGAGAGAGAGAGAATTTAATTATGAACTCTCTGCCTAAGGTGAGGGATGCTTCATGGAGGTGAGGGATGCTATAGGAAACTGGCTGTTATTTACGTAATTAAGTGGGGACAATTACAAAGCTCCGTGCAGCCAGCCCTTTAAACTCCAGGAACTGAACCAGATCGCGCTTATACAGAGCGTTGTTGAGACCGTTGTGCTGAATTTGCTATGCAAATTTAACGTAGACGGAATGGAATTATGGAAGAAATTATAATTCCTCTTCACTACACTAAGTAATATCAGTAAAAGATGTTCAAAAATGAAAATCGAAGAAGAGTATCCCTTTCTCCAAGGCTTTTAAAAAGCTTTGAACAAAGGGAAATCATGTACTTAGAATTGCAAAAAGAAAATTTCTGTTTAGCTGTAGTTAATTCTTTAACTATAAAACGTGTTTTTAGCTCGATAATTAATACGAAAATATTTTTTTTACCCGCTTTGTTTCTATTTCATTTTATTTGGATTAAAAGATTATTATTATCCAAAATCTCCTTTTATAACATGGAACATTATTCCATCTAACGAAAATTTGTATTGTCATATCATTATGTAAACCGAAGTTAAATAAATTACAGTTTTTGTCTATTTAGTTATTCATGGCTTTTTAATTAAAATGCTGAATTTGAGTGTTTGGACGGAATCTGAAACATACGTACTGAAAATATTCTTGATTTTTATCATGTATTATTAGAACTACTCTTCTTCTCCTCAAAATAGACCTGCTCTATAAGAAGATAACAGAATTCAACAAAATATTCCAAATCATAAAAAGTATGGTAGTTTACTCTTAAGCCCAGACATTTGAACATTCGTTAATCAGTATGGAAAATGTCATCAAATAAGAACACATTGTTAAGAAGAATCAATGCTTTTATATTATGTGTAATGTGAACGAAAAATTACAAATCCTGCGTAATGACACCATTCTCCTTTAAGGAGAATTAAATTGTCGCAGCGAAAATGAGTTGTCTCCGTTTTCGGATGTTAGTTTGCCACTAAATTAGTGTGCCGGGACATAGTCTCATCCTCCGGAAGCCGTCCGCCTGGGCTTGATTGTGCGTCGTCTGCCCATCGATCGTTTCGCCGCCGATTAGACATCCTTGTTGGTTCTGTGCCCGGTTTCAGAGGTTGTTGGCTTTTCCTTGGCGAGGAGATGGACCTTTCTTTTCTTTCTTCAGTCTGCTGTCTGGAGCCAATGATTTCGAACCGACGGACATTGTGAATTTCAACTCCTTAAATGTACTGCCTTCAAAAAGATGTATATGCGGAAATTATGATGATAACAGTTGGAGTTGTGTATAAAATAGTATGTGCATTTGTCACTTTACTTTTTCTGTAATTTTATGAATATATTTTAATATTTAGGAAAGCCAAGTACATTCAGTCACAAGAATTTACTGCAATGCATTTAAAGAAGAACAAAATTCAAAACCAACCAAGAACTTCAGTTTATTCAGAAATACGTGCATTTATTGTAAAACCCCCTTTTCATTCAAAAAAATTTATACGCGTTTGGAGTTCGAAAGATTGGCACTGCTTTAAAGAGATGTACATTTTTGAAGAGAGAAAACAATCCGCTAATTACATATCCAAAATTAGTTGTGCTTTAAGCAAAAGAGGGAGCTGTGTCAGGTTTCATCAAAATGCATCTATCTCTATGTAGTGAAAGTAAATTAAAATAAACAAGTTGCAATTTACAGGCGTAAAAATCTGTGAAAATCCAAATATCTATACTATTAAAATCTGCGCTCGTCTATCTGTCTGTTTGTTTATTTATTTGTTTGTTTACGGCATTATCTCCTCTGTAACGGCGGGGTGTTAAGTTTCGAGAGAGATCAGTGTAAATGAAAAGGAGTGTAATTAAATATGACTTCAAGTGTCAGGCCCCTCTGTTTATGTTTATAAACTGAACGGCCACAAATGCGCTAAACTTTCTAGCAGGACTGGCTCCCTTACACATTAGCGCGGAACGGGAAGCAGTTCTACAGCAGATCAAACAGCTCAATGTGCCAGCGTCTTTTGAGGACACAACGTACTGGTCGAGCGACTATGAAGTACCAGCAATGATCCTGGACAAGCACCCGGCCGAACAGTGCATAGGAATAAACGTCACCATCAAAAAACAGTCTCTTGAGATCCATAAGCACAATACCTATGCTTACACCGACGGCTCAAAGATGGACGAAAATGTGGGATGCTCTTACACTGTCTACCAAGGCACAGAGGCACATACGCAGTGGAAGGGGCATCTGCATGGGAATAACAGCGTCTTCCAAGGGGAGGCAGTTGCCATACAGCGAGCATTAAATTATATCGTAAGCAATAACATCAAGCAAGCAACCATAATTTCAGACAGCATGTCTACCCTCCAAGCAATCCAGAATCCGGCGCACAGCTCGCAAATCGTTCAAGAAATCCAACGCAACTTAAGGCAACATTCACACCTTCTTACCCATCTGGCCTGGACGAAGGCACACGCAGGCAACAGAGGCAACGAGGCCGCCGATCTCCTTGCGAAAGACGCTGCCCTTAATAAAGAAGCAGAAGATCTCTCATTACCCTGGCCACACTCCGCCCTTAAAAGAATGCTGCGCCTGCAAGCCCTTTCAAAATGGCAAACGGAATGGGACTTTGGAGAAACTGGCAGAAGGGCATACTATCATCTTTCATACGTTAATCCAATGAGACTCTACTCAAATCCTCATTTAGTCCGCTACATCTCCGGACACGGACCCTTTCCGGGGTATTTCGCCAGGCACGGAATAGCTGACACAGATCAGTGTAGCTGTGGCCACCTGGGTACTCCGGAACACTACGTAACCTCCTGCCCGCTCACCAACAGCCTACATATTCCAATCCCTACCACGAATACGCAGGCATTCTGCAAATATATGGTTAAGCAAAAACATCTCTGCCGCCAGCTAACAAAAATAATGGAGAAGCTAGCCAGCTTAGGCACAGACCTCTGTGCAGTAGAATAATATGTGCATATGATCTTCAGTACTAATGTACAGCAAATGCAACCACAGTCCTCTGCATGCCTATAGACATGATGATGTATTGTGTATACCAGCAAAGTATATATTTAATGAGTAGGATTAAATTTCTAATGCAATTATGACAGTGAAATGTAAATGTACACGTTAGTGAAGTGAAATGTAAATGTATGCCTTGTTTAGGTTAATTTTTCAATATGTATAGTGTATATACTTAGTTAATGTAACTCTATGCAAGTTTATGTATATATTTAGGTAATCCTATGTATGCATGTCGTTTCATATATGTTTGTTTACTAACAGATATGCTCTCCTATGTAACCTGAAGCCATAGCACTGTAAGCCTTTGTAAAGCAACACCTCTTTTCTTTTCTTTCTTTCTTTTTTTTTTTTAAACACACTCTGCCATTAACCCATGTATAGCCATGTATCTATTGAATTGAAACTCAGTAAATGCTGGGCCCGGGCGGCCGGTTGGGAGTGCATTCCCGGGGCCATTTTTTTTTTTTGGTCTGTTCGACTGCCCACCGGACGGTCCGGGAGCTGGGTCTGGGAGTCAAGTGCGAGACCACGTGTGGCCATAGCATCAGGCATAATGGTGGATGTGGTGCTGTACTGATTAACCGTTATGGTAAAGGGACAGTGCCCACGTCCACCGTCACTTATCACTTATATATATATATATATATATATTGAGCTCAACAAATATTTCTATATGAATTATCAGTCAACTTTGCTATGCTTCTTCAAAAATTGAAATTATTTGTGATAAGACTCGAACAGAAAGAAGTGGTGTAATGAAAGTGATCAAGTTCCTGAGTGTAGCATTATTAAAATAGTGCTGGAACGAACATTAAACTCTTTAATTAATTAAAATACACCTAAATTATTTTAGAATGCAGTTATTAGAATGCAATTTATATGCGAAGAGAAATTGCTAAAAGAAGAAAAGAAATCACATGTGCTGCTGAGTGGTTTTAAATACAATGTTTTACGATTGTTAAAATTGTAAATTTTGCTTTTTGAAAAAAATGAATGAAACGACAAATTAATATTATTAACATCGATTATAAGTGTTTTAGAAAATATGTTATAATTAATTCATGTATTGAAATTGTTTTGAACGTGTATTAAAGAATAGAAACAGTTAAATTAAAATTCTACTTGTATTTTAAGATTTTTTTCAATATTTCTAGCCAGATGAGGTTTTAAACAAAAGTTTGTAATTTATGTATATATTAACCAATTAAACATTACTAGGTTTTATTTTATATACATATGTATTGAATAAATAATAAAATTTTTAATAAATAATAAAATTTTTAAGACATTTGAAACGATTTAATGACCATTTAGACAGTTTACGTTCTTTGAACTGAGTTTTCTCAGTTTTCATTTTTTCAGTATATTCTTTTACTTAAAGTCCTAAAACTTCTGCAGATATGGAAAAAATTATTTAATATTTTTACTGCTTATTTAAAAATATATTCTTAATAAGGATGCGTATTAAGGATGCGTTTTGCAAAATAGCGAAAAGAAAAATTATTGGACGTGAAAATATGATTGAGATTACCTTTTTTTTAAAGTTTTTACATAAAAATGTGCTTTTTATTTTTTTCTTGGAAACTAATTCATTAATTGCAAAATCGATCCTTAAAGTTATTAAGAACACTCTAACACGTGCAATGAAAAAATTTGGGGCAAAAACATTCAAAATTGTGGGAGAAGAAGGAATTTTTAATTTTTAAATTTTTCTTCAAAAAATTTAAATTAAAAAAAAATTCTAGCAAAAAATTTTTTTCAGCTTAAAATCATTTTGTCTTAATATTATATATAGAAAATAGATGAAAATTCTTAAATAAAAAATATCATTCGAAAGGTACCAAGTCTCCTTAGAGGTATTTCATAATTCCTTTCCTGTTAAGAGAGAGTTTTATAATTTCAGGGGTGGACGGCGGTCAGCCTGACTCTGTACCTGCTTCGTGTTTTGCCATTAAAAATAATCTTAAATAAATGTATATATTTTTCTCGAGTTTTGGAAAGTAGGGTGGGGTGGGGGGCAGTTGATCTTCTAACAATGGTAAAAGGGATGATGGAGTAAGATAAGTTGAAAACTACTGTATTCACTGCAAATTCAACGCTAAAAATTATGATTCACTAAATTCGAAAATTTTCGCGATTAGAAATTAAAAAATTTTCAAGAATTAAATTTGGAATTTTTTTTTACAAGAATAAATTTATACTTACTGGAAAATTAAAATTTAGAAAAGTGAAAACGGGAATTACAGCATATTAACATATGTAAGTAAGGATTGGTCTGGTCTAGTTTGTTATCAAGGGAACAACACAGTCTAGATAAGTCATCCTTCATTTAATAAATAAATTAGAAATAATAATAATAATAATAAAGCTTATTTCTGATCGGATGAAACAGCTTAGGATGCGAGAATTTAAGTAGCAAATTTTTAATACAATAATAATAATAATAATATATTTAAATCATTTTAAATCCGCCTATTCCCTGTATAGCCCTACTTTGAATAAATAAATAATAACTTCCGTAATAATATTTTAAAAATACTTTTTAATTTTTAAGAAAATTTTTGAAATATTAGTATAGTGTTATATAAAGTATTTAAAATAATGTTTTATTTCTCAATTTCACTTCTCCAAATTTTAATTTCACTGTATTACAGTGAAAAAAAACTTTGTATTTAATTTCCAATCCCTAAAATTTTTTAATTTGATGAATTCTAATTTTCATTATTGCATTTCCTCTCTGCGTGATTTGACGTATATGTCTTTTCTAAAGTACTAAATTAGTAATTATTATTTATGTGATTATATCTATTTCTGAATGTAAATTTAAATTAACCAAAAAAATTTTAAATCTGAAAGGTTTCAGATTTTAAATTACGTCTAAAGGGGCGTTTTTGTAACGTTTTGTGTGTTACCTTTATTTTTTAAATATCATGTTCTTCGCACTTAAATCATAAAATTCAGTTCAACAGCAATATCACTAAATAATTTTAAAATGAGCATATGTTTAGAATTTCCGACACACAGTTCCGCGCGCTGGAGGTAAAAAGGTTCCCCCCACCCTCCCTGTAAAGTTTTGCCATTGCTCGCTTTTAAATCGTTGAGTTTGTTCAGCAAAAATTCGTTAAACTTTTACAAAATATGAAATAGATAATAAAACAAATTCCATATTCGGTTGGAAACATACGTTATTCAAAATGGGATGGCCTTAGGTACCATTGTTTTATCATATTTGGAGAAATATATGTACATTTATGCAGATTCTTCACTATTTAATTTCTTTAAATATAATACAGGGCGATAACATTTTGGTGGCAACAATTTGAAAAGTGAATGGACATTTATAGTGAATCAACGTCAAACGGAAACAAGAGACCTTCAGGGACAAAGCCCCTTTGGATTAAAAACATGAGGTTGAATTTTGTCTAATTTTCAATATAAATGCTATAAAGAATGTTCAGATGTTTCTGACAATTGATTTTGATTTAAAAAAACAAGGTTGATTTTTCCTTCTCCGTAGCTGCCATTGACCTCTAACATTCCCTGTGTCATACTTGAACGCCGATGTAAAGTTTTTTTTTTTTTTTTTTTTGGATGTGTATTTATTTACGCCAGGAGATCCTTTTTTTATGTCATTAGTAGAGGATCATGAGTACAGGAAATAAAATTCGATAACAAAACTTTGCGACGCATTACTTGATACGTTCTTGTACAAAATGCATAGTGAAACGTTTAAAAGTTTGCAAGTTCATGCTAAGTATAAAGCATTTCGGACTTGACCTAGCAACCGGAACCCAGTGGTAAGTTTATATGGATATTACAATCAAACATTTTCAAGTGTAAGGAATAAAAGGAACTGATTGATATTTATCATCTGATCCGCACTAGACGCTTTTAAACTGGCCTAAATTCGTTCATACTTCTTAAACAGATCTCTTCTGTTGGAATTAGTTATCCATACTACTAAGTATCAATCCCTATATCATGTTGTCCTCTTGTGGATGTTCATGCGAATTTAAACCGAATAAATACAGTTCTCTCTCCTACAATGAAGTTATTAAGTTCATATTTCTTTAAATATTTTCCAGACCTAAAATTGACCAGCATAGTGCGTTCGAGAGCACTTAAAGGTTTCACTTAGAGGCTGATTCCACAATTTCAGAGTCAGAATAGAGCTATCCCTGAACATCCCTGAACTGGGCTTTATATTGCTTTAAGACTAATTATCGCTTTAATAATGAAAGTATAATGCGATTTTTATATTTTTGTGCGGTGACTAAAGATACATTTTGCGTATGTACAATACTGAAATTCCAAGAAAATTGTCCGAGTAAAAATTCCGTAAACTAAATTATTGCGAGTGGTATTAGAATTATATAAATTTTTATTAGTTTTTCGAATACTTATTATGAGAAGTTCTGCTAAATGAGTTTTCGTATGTCTCGTCATCTTTTTTGAAAATATCAAGCTGCTTTCTTGATAGTTCTGCGATTGTACAGATTTGATGTCGGCAATGTTTTCTGTTTTTAATATCAATGGCTTTGTTATCTCTCTAAGCGCAGTTTGAATTATTTGGCTCTTTCGAATATTTGTTTTGTGAACAGTTTTATGCTCAGTATCAACTTTCAAATAATTCTGTTAAAAGGCGAATGATATAGCGACGTTGCCATTTCACAAAATAAAGAAAACGAATTTCGAAAGACAAAAACCGGTAGCATGTAATCAACTATAAATGCAGTCTGCCTTAAATTGTAAGATTTCTGAATAATTTCTGAAGTCTTCGCCTTTTTCTTCTCTTTTTTTACGAGGGGCGGGGCTAAATTTTATAAAATCGGATTTAGAAAAATATCAAGCAAATCTCATTTTCCCTTTTGAATATTAAAGTAGTTGATGCTTAATTTATAATTTTTTTTCGAGAATAAAGCTTTGTTTACGCCTGTGAAAAGATTTAATCTGGTTTGTCAGTCTACGTGGGAAAAAAAAAAAAAAAAAAAACTTTAGCTGCGCGAACTTCAGAATGACTGATGCTCATGGAAATGAAATTGCTATTTGTTGGGGAGATTTTGCTTTTTATATTAGACAAGAATTTGCATTCGTATATAATTCGGGGTTTTAAATCAGAGTCTTATGGAAAATTTGCATTTTATGTAAAGGCTCTGTTTGACTCACTGCTCTGAGGACAATGTAGTTGTTGATATCTGTTAATTAAGCTGAATTTCAACAAAGTGAGAAAATAGTTAACAATTAGCTTGTCCAGAACTCCTAAATTCTAAATAAACTCTTGCTCTGAGAAACTTTTTTAAAGATAGTTTTCTTAAATTAGATGTAGCAGAAATATTTTTAAAGCAATTATTAAAGCGTCTAAGTGTCAAATTTTAAAACCAGAAAAAAGAATTATTGATAAACAGTGATTGAGCTTACGGACAAAGTCTAGCATCCTATCTACTTTTTTACTATTCTATTTTCGTCATTCGTGAAAGTCAGATAATTGTATAGTAAAACTATAATATTATTAATTGCCTTATTTAAAGTGTTCCTCGAAGCCAAATTAGGAAATTTCAGAGACTGAAATAAGGATTTTTTAAATTTGTTTATCATTTTATAGTATTTATATTGTTCATTGCTAGCAGTTATAGCATCTGTTATAGTAGTATTTAGTATAAAATTATCCATCTGATTTTCAATTGTGCATTAAAATTTAGTGTTTATGTTTTAAGAGGAATTTACAAAAGTTTCTTATCTACTTCTGAAATTTCATTCATAATTGGGTGCACTAATTTTAGATCTTACGTAATCTTCTAAATATAACGCTTATTTTCAGAGATAAGGATTAATTCTTAGCTTTTTTTTCCTTTTTTTATCTTCTTAGATACATTCAATCAATGAATAAAAAATTGCCTACCTTTTCTCGAGAGCCCTGGATGTAAATTTCCAGGCTTGATTTCCAAAAGGCAGAATGAATGGGAGTAAGGTTTTTCGTAGTTTTCCGTAATCCTCTCGCGCCGATTGTCACGCATACGAGCCAGCAAGAAAAACATTTATTTCCCGGCCGGCACCCTGGCGTGCCAGAGCTTTTTCTCATTCACCCCCGCCCGTCACATAGTTGTGCCAATGTCTTGGAACGTTTTAAAAGCTATAATTTTTGCCAGGAGATGGCATTGCATGTCCATAGAATTTCAGATATATGTAGATTTGACATTCTGTTCGAGATGAGAGAAACATTAGGCACTCGGAGGGGGGCGGAAAGAAAAGCATGATGTAAATAAACGGAGGATCGCCACATGATGTAAACATTCGCGAAGTTCTGCTACTATTTACGTTGCTTTCGGATATATTTCGCGTTCTTCCCTTTTTATTTGGGAAAACCTTGTCTCCAGTTTATTATGGCGAGATAGCGTTATTTATCAGATGAAAGATATACTCGCATTGTAAATGAGCGTGTTAATGACATTAACTAGAGTGATGATTCATTTTCTAATGTGACATTTCTAGAAAGATTTCGTTACTTCTTCATGTAAATAGTCTTTCTTGTAATTTTTAAAATTAATTTTAAAGTTTATTAATGTGTTTTTTGTCAATTAAAACTTCGGAAAAATTTGAATAGCTCATCCGAAAATTATTTTTAAAGTAAGCAGTTTTTATAATATATTTTCATGTGAAGTAAAGAAAAAAAAAGACTTATTAAATGCTTATTTTAACGTATTTGATAGCTTAAGTAATAATCTAAAATGACACCAAAAATTATGGCATTACGACTTAAACTGTTTTTTCAATGATTTTTTTCCCTGAAGTTAGCAACGCAAAACACCCGTTCCTCTGGAAACATTCCTTTCGACTCTCCTCTGTCCCGAGAGAACGTCTTAAACAAAAGCGCGCCGTCTCGAAAGGGTTAAAAAATCTAGAACGTCAAGGATTATGTGAATCTAATTCGTCTAATACTGATATGTAATTTACAAACCTGCCCATATTCATTTTGTAATTCAGACATAAATCCTAGATTTTCTTTTGCAACTTATCTCAGTAATTATTTATCATTTTGGAACCTCGTTTATGAGTTTGAATGAAGTATTTATAAAAACTTCGATATATCTATAATAAAACTGGAGACTACTGGTATCTTTTGCGTATCATAGTGAAATCGACATAAGTAAATCACAGTTAAGTGCGTCTATACCACATGATAAAAGACTATCAATGACAAGGGAAATGAAGGATCATATATTTTATCTGCATCATAGTAAGGTCTTTTTTTCAACAAGTTCAACAGCAGAATAGAGATTACTGTAGAAATAAACTAATGTAATCGCGAAAAAGCGGATATAAATTAAATTATATGAACAAAAATGTGAAAGTCTACTTATAAGGAAGGAGCAAAGTAATTTCGCAGTAAATAAAAATAAATTTCAAATAAAGACCATTACTTTTCCATTACCAAAAGTAAATAATTTGATTTCGTTGGCTGGTTGCGAGCATTTCGTATATATTACGGATAATTCCATTAAGGCCTGATGCTTAAAGAAGATTAAAAACGAAGACGAGAACCTAGTGTCTTATGAGCACGCAGAACCAATACTCATTTAGAAAGGGGAAGAAAAGAAAATTTTAAGTTTTCAATCATTTAAGTTCCATTCATTTAAATACTTATAGCACAACGTGCCAAATGGATTAGTTGGTTGATTAATGAATGCGGACAAAGCGTCTAAGTTCTTTTGCCTAAAAGACTTCCTACGAGAAAATGGCATGATTTCATGTTACAGGTAAAATTGGGTAATTTAATCAAGTTAAGCACTCCAGGGCCATTTGAAAAGGGAAGTATGCCTTCATGGAGGGCATTTTAAGGAAAACTAGGGCATATTAATATTATATACACAAGGGAAAACAATAAAAAAGCCTTGAGCTAGCCCATTCACCGGAATTTGAACATAAATCGGAGCCCACCGACGGTCGAGCGGTAAAGCCGCTGAGCACTGGTAGTTCTATCTGAAGTTCGAACCGTGGCTGCATGGATATTTTCGTCATTTTCCCCATCCTTTTCCATACGAGCAATTTTCCTTAGAAAATCATTCATGAAGGCATCCCTCCAGATCCCTTAAGCATATGGTCCTTGAATGCTGTCATACTGAAATAAACCAAATCCTGAACATGGATCTAGTTACCAACCTTGAGGCGTCTTATCCACTCAATTATTGTTATACTTAAGGTTTATACCTCGAAATTTCTCAAAAGAGTATTGACATTATTAGTATTCAGTAGAGATGTACCAGAGAAATGGAGATAGTCCGGCTCGTTAAAGTTACTAGAATTAAGGTTATTTGAATATGGCAAAGTACATGATGGCTGTCTGGCTAAGAGGAGAAATGCCATCGTAGAGGAATTTCTAAGAGAAACTTACTCGTATTCACATTGCACATGGAGAAAACTAACCACGCAGCCAGCCCGTTCACCTGGGGGTCGAACTCCGTATATTCATCGATGTTAATAACGCTGACATTCCTGATACTTATGGAGCAGCGAACACTGTAATAGAGGGAATTTATCAGTTCATTCTAAATGTGTGAAAATTACACATTTAACTAATTTCAATGATCCTTTTTTTTAATCGATTATTGAGACAACATTTATTTTTTAACTCTTTACATATATTTGTAAGGGATCTACGATGTTTAATTAATAGTTCAGGTAATTTAATGATCTTTTCGTAATCGAATATTGAAACAACATTTATTTCTTAACTCTACATTTATTTGTGAGGTTTACAGTTTCAAGCAAAAGGAACTGTTCACTTTTTTGTTGAAAACTTGAACTATTGTTTATAAAAGAAATTACTAAAGAAAAAGAAAAGAAAAACTAAAGAAAATCTGAAAGTATTTAGATTTTAACTTTGCGCGAGAAGATTTGGTAAGGTTTTTAATCTCTTGCTGAGCATCGTAGGTTACCAATCTGCAGTTGGACACACTCCTGCTAAGACATTTTTTTGGTCTTTTTAGCCTTATTGTTAAGCATCGTTTTTTTTCGCGCGTATCCCACATAAAATTCAAAAGCAAAATATATGAAAATTGTATGTCTATAGAATTTCCGTTTGAGTAATAGGGGTTGCCGTCCATTTTTTTATATTCATTGTATTATTTCGTTGAAAACGAGCCGCCCGAGCGGTGAGCCGGCTGAGAGAATTATAAAAAAAAAAAGGGGAGAAGCATATAATGATTTTAATGAGTCCAGATAGTGTCATTTCTTAAATATATTATACATCTTATGGCTTAAAATGCGTTTTTTTTAATCAATCAGATTAAAAAAGTAGAAAAAATATTTTTAGTCCAAAGGGATTTAGTCCCGAAGGACTATTACTTTCGTTTTGCGATTTTGCGTCGATTCACTCTGAATGCTCGTTTCACTTTTCAAATTGTTGCCACTAAATGTTATCGCTCTGCATTAAATTTTAAAAAATGAAAAATCTGCATAAATGTATGCATGTTTCTCGCATTGTGATAAAACCTAGAGCCATCGAATTTTGAATGACGTAATTCTACTGCGAATATGGGCATCTGGAAGCCCTAATTTTGAATTTGAAATTTGCTTTATTATCGATTTTATGTTTTGTAACATTTCAACGAATTTCTGATTAACAAACTAAATGATTTCAAAGCGAGCAATGGCAACACTGTACGGAAAAAAAAAAACATTTTTATCTCCAGCGCACGAGACTTACGGAAATTCTAAAGATATGTTCATTTTAAAATGATTTTGCGATATTGATTTTGAACTGAATTTTATGGTTTGAGTACGTAGTACATGATATTTAATAAAAAAAGGTAGCACACGAAACGTTAAAAAAACGCGCCTTTGGACGTGATTTAAAATCTGAAATCTTTCAGATTTTATTCTGTTTTTTTTTTTAACTGCGTTTATTTTTTATTCATTTGGTTTCCTACACAGTAATAGAAAGATTAATATTAATAATAAAGTTAAGTACTTTTCGCTTTACTGAATGGCAGCACATTAGTGCGTGGAGATAACAAATATTCTCTTTCAGGCAGTGGCAACACATTGCTTTGTGGATTAAAATTGAAAGAGAAATATCTTACATTATTTTAGGCTCCATTTTAAATTTGGGTGAAGTAAAAGTGAAGTGAATAGTGACTTTCAAATATAAAAAATCTGATGTGTACACCACATGATTCCGTGTACGGAATTTTAAATTATACGCAATTTTCCTGCATTTCATTTAAACACATTGAATTAACAGTTAACGAATTTTGCATTAAATCTACTTCGTCGATACCGCATAAACCACAATAGAATAAATGCACTCTTTAAAGTTCGCTATATTTATTTACCATAGCCACACTTCGGCGCTAGGTTCACGTAACAGAGTTACATCTCATTCATTTTATAATTCAGAGGGAGGAAAAATTATAGCATCTGAAGAATTACAACAAGTTGTATTCAAATAAACCTAAAACGATGTACAAAAGAAATTAAACAAATAAAAAAGGAACGGTTTTTCATAGACGATTCAGCGCCGTTTACCTAATGCGCATGCGCTACTAATTAATTCAGTTCTCACTTCGCGGTAAGGCAAAAATGCATAAACATTCAAAATATTTTCATTAAAAATTGAAGAATATAGAAAAATGTAAAACACCAAGTATAGTTAAAACAATTTAAAAAACAGTTTTTTCAATTAAAACTACGATTTGTATACAAAAACCAGCTAAATAACTATAATAATAACTAATAATTTAATAACTTAAATGATAATTCCGGAATGCATCAAGCATAATTTAGTTCATAAGAATAAAAGACGTTACTTTGTTGTTGCGAAGCTTAGTTTCTAGAGATTGGCAAGAAATCTACTATTCTGCTAAGCTTTAAGTGTAAACAAATATGTCCGCTATCATAACCAAAAATTAGGCTTAGCCTCACTTAAAAAACTTTTAAATTGTTGATAATTCCAGAATTATTGCATGCAGGTTAACTAAGGGCATAAAAATCTTCACCGAAAGATAACACCAACATAATTCAATAATTTTTAAAGCAAAAAATGCACAATTTACAAGTTTATAAGAATAAAAAAACTGAGCTCACTGAGCCGAGTAACAGAGTGGATATATATATATTTATAGACTTTTGGTGTGGCCGATTGCAACCAAAATGCGAGGTTACACATCTACATGTTATAGCAGCCCTATATACAAAATGTCAACGTTCTGAGGCTCCTCGTTTTTGAGTTATGCAAGATACATACATACGTAAGTTCGAACGTACGTGCAGACGCCACGAAAAAAACTCTTCAGAAACCATTTTAAATCAGTTTTAATAACTATTTTGGGGGAAAAGAGTCTTTTATTCTGTTTTACATAGGGATATCACTCAAAAACATCGTTAAATTGCATTCGATAGCGGCCAAAGTAGATATTTTCGTTGAAATATAGTACCCGAAATGTTTCGCGATTACAATACTTCCTTTTTACTTCGTACGAGGAAGTAAAAAAGGGAAAGAATCGAAAAATTAATAGAAAGTAGTGGAAATTTTGATCTTTTTAATGAACTATAATGTACTTAATTTATAATTATTTAATATAAAATCTGGATTCTTTCATAGGAAATAAAAATTCTTCTTTTTCTTATAATATAAATACTATACGCAACATCTGTCATTTAATTTGGGTGAAACAGTATTATTCTCTGTACCACTTTCTGTTACATTTAATAAGTTTTTATGTTATGGGCACTTTTTCCGCTAGGGAAAAAAATATCCTCCATAGAAGGAGAAATGTTTTTCTTTTATCGCGTTGAGGTCCTAAGGAAAACGATGTCTCACTATAAAAACATTGCTGCGCTGTGGGCCTTTCTCTTCCTGGCTTTATTACGTGTTGCCGATTTGTCAATATGTCTAGAAAGAAGAAAGATCTATCATTGTTGTCACTATAGCTGTATGTTTCTTTTCTCGCGATAAGATGAAGCATTGGCTCTCCATCCGTAGCTAACTTTGTTTTTTCTTTTTCTTTGTAGAAGTTCTTAAACGAACAAGAGCAGAGGAATGTACAGTTAAAGAAACTGTTAGCGGCTGTTGCGCATTTCAGGCAGAAAGGAGACTACAACAAGGAATTAGAAGCTAGAGGTAAGTGTTTTCCCACTGGATTGTTATTTTCATGTCCTCGTCACTTCACCAGCCAAATGGTTTTTTTATTTTATTTATTTATTTATTTTTTTTTTGTCAATAATTTGATCCGTCACCTCCGAAATGTAATGGGAAATCTGTAGATGGTTTTGGAAAACCATTAGAAATTGCCCTCAAACTTTCGTGTAGATAAATGTAGAGTTTATATGCTATTTTCATGGTATTGTCTTATATGTGGGCTGAAAGTTTAAAAGCTTTTAAGAGAGAGTATTTTCAAGTATGCGCCAAAAACCAATAAGGTTAGATATTTGATTAGGGTAGAGCACACGAGGGCTCTTTTGCCTAAATGGAAGGATGCCTTTGTGGAGGATTAAGGGAAACAGACGTGTATTCATGTTAAACGTGGGGAAAACCACGAAAATCAACTAAGCAACTGTCTCCATCGCCTGGAATTGAACCCGAGTCGCACTCCTAGCATTCAGCCTTCTTTAACTACTCGGTCATTGCTGGGGTGCACGAAAATCAGTTAGTGCGGTTGAGTGCTTCTAAAGGGAACATTCCTTAAGACGATCATCCGCAGCTGCTGATGATTTTGGTCTTTTGTGAAGATGGCCTTCTTAGAGAGCTGATATAATGTTTTTTTTTATTTGTTCACGGAAATATTGGTCACTTTTAGAAGCAGTTGTTTTAGGAAGGTGATCCCCTCGAAAATATTCACTCTTATTTCCTGCTTTAAGCGAGCAATTGGTCAGTGAATGTTTTTTATTTATTAATAATTATTATTTTTTCGCGATACGTTAAATTATTGTCCCCTATCTGCAGGAAATAATGTATTTTTATGTGTTCAGTGATTTTTTTAAATAGTTTTGGGAGGGGGATTTTTTTTAGTTGTCTTCATTAATGTTATGTAATGCGAATGTTAAATAGAATAAAAATTCTGATGTGGACACCACATGACCATGACTTCCTTACACGGCCCATTAAACTATACACATTTTTTGCTGAACTTCATATAAGCTTATTTCCTCGATTTTTTCTTAGCGGATTCTTCAAGGCAATTTGAAAATGACATGCAAAATCGCAAATTTTGAAATTAAATATCCCGGTCAAAAGTTCTCGTAATCTTTTTTTTTTTTCTTCTTCTTTCCATTTAGCGGGTATAAAACTTTACCAAATATAAGTGTAGGAACCGGGAGACTTCATTAAAAGTTCGATTTTGTTATTTGTTGATTTTTTTATTTGACAATTGTGTAAACATGAATAATTTCGTCATTTAAAACACTTCTGTAATGGGAAGTACATGACTACGGCCAACAATGGCAAAAATGAAGACCGGGTAAGAGGCAAGTATATATATATACGTAAGATATAACAAAATATGATAGCTGCTTTAAAAAATAATTGGCGATCTCGAAATTAACATTCTAAATTTGGTGTTCTCACCCTAAATTCATCTGTTCTCCCAAATTCGAGATTTTTTTATCATTGTGTAACGCTACTAACTAACCAGTCACAGATTAGCTGTACTTGTACATCAAACTTGGCATAAATACCGCTGGCAGTTAATTATGTCTGCGTCTTAATTTTAAGAACCAATGTACATAGCAATTTATCATACTTCATTATGATTGAATTATAGAATTGTATCGAATTTCATTATGATTGATTAATTATCTATGGAGATGATTTTATATACGTAGAAATAAAGACTGTGAATTCGTCAAGTTCATGTTTTGTTGTCTTCATCTGTAAGCCTTCAACATAGGCTACAAAGACTGTAAGCTGATTCCTCTTCTATGCTTCCGAAATATTACATATAGATACACTTTTGGTACTACCGATTGCAATAAAGAAAAGAGGTGACGGCTAGGTGCTATAACAATCCCATATACAAAATTTCAACATTCTAAGGCTAGTGGTTTTTGAGATCTTCTAGATATATATGTATGTATATTATATGTACAGACGCCATGAAAGAATCCATTTTTAATCTAATTTACAATCCGTTTCTATCATCTGTATTCATTTATTTATTTTTTGACGGGTGGCGTTAAAAATATATTAGTCAAATAATAAATAAATTTTATATAATCCAGTTTATTACTTTTTATGATTTGTTAATCTGATACGTCTTATTATCCCTCCTTCAGATGATGATAGAAGAATTATATGCTTTTATTGTTTCCTTTCAATGTACATTAATTGATAAATGAACGCATTGTAATTTTAAGGAAGGAGGCGCTTAGCTTTCAGATTAATCAAAATTAATCAAATTAATTAATCAAATACCGGTGAGGGCATTGCTCATTTTTCACGTCTCCTACTTCAAAATACCCTATTAACTCTACAGTGGCGCCCAAACTAAAAGGTAGTGGACAATAAAACCAAATCCTGGTGGACTAATTCGTCACCACCAGGATTTGGTGGGCTAATTCGTCACCACCAGGATTTGGGTGCTAGGACCCCTGATCCCCAGTCCCCCTTTAAAAGTGGTTTTGTAAGGTATTTTCGCTCTCCTTCCGGCATGCCTTCTTGGTGTAAAGGTATTACACTCGACTCGTATTTGAAAGGTCCAGGTTCGAATTCCGGCTAAGGCATTGCTCATTTTCATGTCTCATGCTTCTAAAATAACCTGATGGCTCTAACCAGAGCTGATTCATTTTTACTATCTCTGACATCAAATTTCCTAATTTCTGCGTGTGAACTTATCATACGAGACACGTTTTTTAAACAAGAGTTATTCCATAAATACAAGAACAATTTTTTTTAACTATTTTATTTTTAAATGAATGTCAGGGCCGTAATCTACTTTTTAACGTAATGTCCACTGCATTAGGACGCTTATCGTATCATTATGACCAAATTCTAAATTCCATCCTCGTAGAAATCTGGTTTGATAACCATTTTTTGTACCCTGCGTGAGCATAACTTTCGATAATTTAAAAGTTATGTCGCAGTTTCATACAGAATGCTTCCTTAAACTTGAGGAAGTTTTTGTGAATAATAATTCAATCATAAAACATGATGAGGGACGAAGTAGACAACCGTCCATCATTAATGATGAGCTAAGTCGGAGAAAATATTCGAGAAAACAAACTGTTTACGATTTTAACATTCATTATCTAATGAAGTTTTCTTATTTTCAAGAAGTGTTCTTCATGAAATTGTAACAGAACTGTTAAATTATCGGAAGTTACCAAAAATGGTTTTCACATGAGATTTCTATGAAGAAAGAATTCAGAAGCTGGTCAACACTACACGATGAGCGCCTTATTTAGAGAAACTACCCTCTAAAATTTAAGAAGCAGCAAGTTTTTTGTGCGTAATTTGAGAATGAAGCAACCTAGAAACAAGAAATTTACAGGACATGTTCACTAAACAGTTCTTTAATGAATGAGACATATAATGTTTCTAAAGTTCAGCACAAACATGAATTAAAGCAAAAAATTGCACTCTTAATAAATTGTTGGTCAGTGAAATGAGAAGCAAAGATCAGACACGGAGTAATCCTTATTCAAGCTCATTTAATGACCTTGGAGAAGGACTTAAAGCAGCAGCCTGTCTCCCAAGGTATTCTCAAAGAGGCTGATGATAAATCTTCAGCAACCCGAGCTCGGTGCTGTCGCGTGTTTTCGTCTATCAGAAGAAATTCAGAACCAATAGCAGCGGCACATAAGCGGACATATTGATCAAGGATCTCGTCTCGATATCGCACACCGGTCAAAGTTCCTCCATGACACATGTGTGGCCACCGAGAGGGATTCTGGCCCAAACCATTATTCCACCATCTCTGTAACTGTGTCTTTCCACAATGTGGGGCTGGTTGTGTCTGGTGCATTGTTCTCTCCAGATCAGCTGACGACCTGAATCACTCTCCAATGTGAACCTGGACTCGTTTGTGAAGAGAACAGACGTCCATTGTTGACTGGTCCAGGAGACGTGTTCTGTTGTCCAACATAAACAGGCTCCTCTGCTTCCTCGGTTCAAGGGGACACAAACAACTGATTGTCTTGCATACAGACCTGCAGCCGTCTGCGCACTGTTGTAGCTGAAATTCTTGTTCCTGTTGCCACTAAATGATCTGGCATGAGCTGAGGCACAGTAATTTTACTCCTCATTCGGGCCGAAAGAGCTAAATAACGATCTCCCGCAGGTGTTGTAACTCTAGGTCTGCCTGGAACATGCCTTCTAGACACACAATCCTCGGATTCAAACTGATTTCATCGTCGGTGGACCACACTACGAGAGACATTGAGACGTCTAACAGCATTAGCTTGTGACATCCCCATTGAGACGTCTAACAGCATTAGCTTGTGACATCCCCATTTCCACTATCTGATCGCCCGCCACATCGACGAATCGGGCAAAGGACTTCTGCTGGAATTTGATAGACTGTCCTGGATATTGTCCATGGAACTGTAATAACAACTGAAGATCAACATTAGTGAACAAAAATTACAGTTGCATTTTTCTCCAACTTCTATATAAGTATTCATTTCTATAAAATAAAAGTGGTAGTTATTGTTTTTGCATATATTTTCTTAAACTTCGTTACTGTCATGCTTTTGAACTGTGAATTTAAACGTTACTGACATTTTTGTAATGAGCTTTGAAAAACATGCTGTTCCATAGTTTTTGGAGGTCAGTGTAAATTAAGGCTTTCGTGTATTAAAATAGATAGTATTATTAAAAATATTGTTCTTATGTTTATGTAATATCAGAATGGTGCTTAAAAACGATACCTCTTCGTAATTTAAAGCAAATTGAATTAATCATATTTCTTAGACCAAATATTTATTTTCCTTCCTTCTTAGTGAATTCTTTCGGAAGTAATCCTCTTTTCAACAGCTTACTTTCCAAGCAAACAAACCTTTGTAACCCAGTCTTAAGCTTTTCTTCTTATTTTTTTATTGCAGATGTCTTCACAGATATGCATTTGTTTTTAATGCAAGATACCGAAGTTTTTTTTCACCTTTGAGCGTACCTGTAAAAGTTTATTTAAAAAAGAAATTTTTCATTGAAATAGATCTTCGGCGACCATATCCATTCTAAGCGCGTATTCGTTATAAGCGCGAAATCATAAAAGAAGATTAGCTTTATTATCAGAGTTTGTTATTCCATTAACGAAAGGTACCTAAAGTATCATCAATGGATATAATTGACTTACTGTAGCATATTCAAGACTTGCTATAGCATATCATGCAAATAATAACTGTAGCATATTCAAGATTTGCATTTCACATATTGGAATATGTCGTCAAATATAATTGTATTGTATGTTGTTTTAAACTCCTGTTCTACACCGTTTTAGGAGAGGTCTTACCCTTCCCTTTTTTAAGAATCGTGTATATTTTGATGAGCGTACAAACATTACAGTTCAGGGCTGATAGACTTTCTTTGGTAGGAAACATGCGTTGTTTTAATTTGCTTTATACTTGCCATTTTTTCCCCGTGAAAAAAGGGAGAAGAAAGTAGATTTATATCACTTTAACTAAATGACCCTTTTATTTTGCGTATGGGCCATAAAATTTATTTATAACTTTTGAAATGTTGTAGTAATAGATATATTATAGAAGTGGGGATAACGTAAATACTGAAATCTACCTATTTTGTTGTAATATAAAGAAGTAAAGAAAAGATTTTCATGTATAAGCTTTCAAAGGATCCCGTAATAAATATGGATTCTTTTTTCAGAATCTCACATGATGCATTTCTTCTGAAACTTGCTGATTTATTCTACCGTAAATAAGTTTTTCAGAAGATGCCGCACCAAAGTTCCCTATTTTCATTTTTCTTCCTTTTCAGCGACTGTGTTTTGCAGATTACTTAAATCAGAAACTTCTGTATTCTCGCGTTCAGAATGCAGGCTATCTCTTCAGCCTGTTTCAAAATTTGAAATAATTCTTTTCACCGGACCATTGGATGGAGTTTCAACGTATAATGCGACATGGAGAAAAATAATTCGATTGGTGACAGGATGCTTCTTCAATCTTGGCGCAGCGTAAGAATCTAACTCCCTGCTCTTGGATGGGTGTTCAGGCGGAATTCAATTTGAAAGTCGTCTTCTTTTTCAACTTGCTCTGCAGCGCTTTTATATATTTCACAGCGGCTGCTGCAGACTGATCTCCAGTGTACGTTCCCTATTATCGATCCCCGAAAGTTGCGATAAGACCACCTTCGATTAACTGGCTGGTTGTGTATTTAACTGAAATTGATATTTCTCCCGAGGAAACCCAAGTTGGAATTTGGTGTCTGAGAAGAGTATTTTCATTCTGAAGGCCTTTCGTTCAGCATCTCGTGTACGATAAATTTAAATATATATTGTGAGATGTTACTGAGATTTTTAACATACATGTATTGTTGTATATTAATTTCTTGTGTAGTGCCCATGCTTATCCGTTACTTAATGCGGGCGAAATTTAATAGCCGTCTTATCGAATATTTAAATGTACCATTTGGATTATCGTCTAGTCATAAAATGAACTGAAAAAAAAAATCTTTTCTGTCATTGTAATTCATTGTAGCTGTCTTGTCGAATGTATAAATATGCTGTTTTAAAATCACAGTAGAATTCTAAAACGAATTGAAAAAATAATTAAATTCTGTAAGTAATTTTCATGAATTTATCAGAGAGTCGAAATAAACGATTAACAGGGGTATGGGGTCGGATTCCTTTATATCATTTGGGAATTATCCACAACTTTTTATGTTTGATTCTTGGAACAAAATATTAATATAGTATGTATTACCGCCAAAGTTTGAAATTCGGTATTCTGTAGAATGCCTAGGCAGTAGTATGAAACGGACAGTTCAGCGACAGGAGGCGGATTGCGGATGAGCCCGGAAGCAGGTGAGGCGGTGCAAGTTGGGAGGCGGATTGAGGCGGTGCAAGTCAGGAGGCGCAGTGTGATTTAGCTGATAAGGTGTCGTCACACTTTGATAAGAGATTATCTTTTGTTGATTTTCCAGCGGTAATTTCTAATTTTAGGATTTTTTTTTTCCTTTGTATTTTTCTTCGTCTTTATTAGGTTATTTCCTATGTTCTCTAAACGCCTGGAATTTAATGACTGACAGATAGATGTAAATTTTTAATTTTTGTGCTATATTTCAAGAATTATAATGTCCTATGCACTCTTAGTTTTAACGTATGCCTTACAATTTTTTATTTCATCAGAGCATATTCATTTTCCTTTATCTTAATTACATTACTCATTTTACACAGGACGTTCTTCATATCTTTTAACCAAATACTCGTAATTTTATTTCACTTATTAAATTTTAGGAGTGTAATTATTCAGATATACATTTTAATTTATCATATGATTTTAATTTTAGATCCAATTTTAACTTTTTTCCTTCTTTCTAACCTTCGTAATGTTTAATCTACTCCAATTTATAACTTATTTGCTATATTTTACGAGCGTAATTATTGAAGTGTATGTTTCTATTTATTATATCATTTAATTTTATATATAATTTCAATCTTTTTCTCATACTTTC
>KK120630.1:3426-42685 GCA_000611955.2 Stegodyphus mimosarum
TTTTTTTTTTTTTTTTTTTTAGAATGTAAGATTTTTTAAAATTGTAAGCAGAAACCAAAGCCGTCTTAACAGGTTATTGGCCTCCCGGACTTTTGGATGTTCAGGAGGCCTTAGCTTCACCTACAGTCTCGAGAATAACAATACATTTGCAAAAATACAAGTGTCAGAATGCTAATATGACCCACGTAGTGCTAGTATTTATATTTTGGAAAAATTCAGATTTGCAACAATAAGTGAGTTTTATTGTCACAAACTATAAGCAGAATTTATATTACAAAAAAAGGTAAAAGTCTGTTAAAAACTACTGTAAGCTGAAAACGATGTGACTTTTCCAAAGAACTTAGTAAAGTATACGATTTTTTTATTTCTTGCTGACATGCTGCAATTCTACTAAATAATTTGCTTACTTGTGTTATAAAAAATCAAAACCATAGTATGGATTTTTTTTTTCCACCGCTGTTCTTCCCATTTGAATTAGAAATGCAAGCAAAACTGAATTTAAATAATTAAAGTCGATAGTGTTGTGTAAATTATACAAAAATAAAACAAATTTTAAGAAAGTGTTTACAAAAAGTGCCATATACCTTTAGCTTTATCGTATTAACAGTACCTAATAAATAAAACTACGTTACAGCACTACACTCTTAAAGCAAATTTACAGATACCTAAAAAAGAGCAAACTAAAACTACTTATTATTACATCCTTCAACATTTACACATAAATCTAACTATAAGACCATAATTTATAATAATTAAGATATTTCTATTAAGAAATAATTGTATATATGTTTTAAAAGCGAACTTACATTTGGCAAAGGAGTTGCATCCATTCTTACGAGTGTACTCGCTTGAAATGGCGCTTCAACAAACGTGTTCGGTCACTCTGCGTGGACAGGGGGTCATCCTGTCCTTCAACGCACTCCCTTCTCCAAGGTCATGCCTGCAGGTGAGGAGGCATATTCTGTTACCAAGACACTAAATTTGCGCTGTTTAACGCGAAACAGAGCGAAAACGGCTGTCACTCTTCAAATCTCACTCTGAGGGATTTAGAGTGTACGTTTCAGGTTCTGAATACGAAAAGCTTCCGCGTATGATTTATTTGGTGTGCAACCCAGAGAGCAAAATGAATAAGTTTCTTTAAATTAGTCTCGTTTACTTGATTATAAGAAAGCGCTCGATGGCTATCTGCCTAAGAGAAGGGCTGTCCTCGTGCAGGGCTTTCTAAGGAAAACTGGCTAGTGATCATATGATATTTGGGAAAAACCACGAAAATGGCCATGCAGCCAAACTCTTTGCTAGGAATCGAACCCAGGTCTAATTACTAGTATTCAGCGGCTTAGCGGTTCCGCCGCTTATAAGTTTTCTTAAGCTTTATACATAATTGTAATGAATGTAACTACTAGGAATAAAAATCTTTTCTAAAATATCCATTCATGTTTCTAGTTGATTTTGGTATTCTGTGGAGAATCTTAGAGATCATCTGTTGATCATCTTAGAGAGATGGTGTTCATTGCATGTGTTTGTTTATATCTTTAGAAATGCTGGTCACTTTTGGAAGTAGTCTCTTAGGGAGGTGGTCGCCAACCGTGTATGGGCTACAAGATGGTCCGAATCTCGGTGGACACGAACTGGTGCATTGTGAAATATATTAAATCCTCTCTAAGACGATCATTCACATCTCTAATTATTTTGGCCTGCGGTGGAAGTGGTCGCCTTAGAGAGACAATGCTCGGTACAAGTGTTCATTTCTACTCTGGAAATACTGGTCACTTTCGGAAGAGGTCGCGACAAGGGGGTTCATTGTATAGTAAATGTTTAAATCCAAATTACGTGTCTATAGGATCCATTTTAATTAGATTTTAAAATTTTAATATAATTTTGAAATAAACCTCTTAATTTTTAATAACTGTAATTTTCTTGTTTTCCTGTTCAGACTTAAATGCAAAATTAAACAATTGTTTCTTGTGCAGATACATTACTTTTAATTAAAATCAAATCAAAAAAAATAATAAAAATACGACACTTAATTAGCTAAAAATTGTGTAATATTCTTATCGCAAACCTTGATTAAATTGCATCTACAACGGGTTGTTATAATACTGCTTTTAACGTTCTGATAAATTCTTTTTCAGTTATGCGACAATGTTTCACTGAACCACAGCTTAAGGCTATAACTACATGGAGTGCGAGAGGAGCGATTACTGATGATAACGATCCGCTGGTCAACCCTCTATTTTTACCATGGGACAGGCCAGTAGCTCGCTTATAATCATCGTCAGAACTTACCCCTAGTCCCAAGTTATGGTTGCTATGATAAAACTTTTCCCGCTCAGCTTGGTGATAGTTCTAAACATCCCTTGTTTTTCCCATTGCAAAAGAAGGATGACTTATTTTCCGTTTTCTAATTTTGCGGTGCCCTTCTTTCCGTCCCCTTTTTTTTCGGGTGACATTTTTTCTTACAACCGCTAAATGTATTCGCTGGCCATTTGGAAAAAGATATGATGACAGGTATACGATTCCAACAGTGAAACACCCTCCAAGCCAGATGATATGAGGTGCGTCTGGTACTGCTGCTTTATATTTCCTGCCACCTAAAACCACGATGAAAGACAGTCGGTACCTTGATTTGTTACATCACAAGCTGAAGCTGCACATGGATGCTCACAGATGTTCAATTTTCCTGCATGATGGGGCTCCGTGTCACAGAGCAAGGATTGTTAAGGACTGTCCAGTGGCGTAGCTGGGGGGCAAGAAAGGACATTTGATCCCCGGGCGCAGCATCTAGGGGCCGCCAAATCAGATATGAAAATTTTAGAATAAATTATTTTCATTTTTAAATGCAATAAAAAATAAATTTAAAAAATTCGCATACTTTGTTCAATGCCCCATTATAATGAGAATATCTTTCTCCTACATTTTTTGTCGTGTGATTAGCAAAGATTGAATAGAAAAGCTAGGTTTTCCATTTAAAAGTAAGGTCAAGGAAAGTCATTCTTCCCCACAAGCAAATGGCGAGAAAATACTTTGAAGGTTATGTGATACTTTTAAGTCGTAAACCTTTTGTCCTTTTACAGCTTTGAATGTCCTTCGTATCCGGGCCCATTTTCCCTGTAGCTATCAAGTTTAGCGTCGCGATTCTTTGAAAGTGGCGACACTAAAATAGCAAAAGCCTTTTCATTTTGAATCAAACATTTAAAATCACAATGATTAAGAGAATTAAGTATTCGAAAAAAGAAAAAAAATAAGTTAGGATATTTAATTTTAACATTTATTAATTATTACACGAATATTGAACAAGAGAGTATTTGTGTAATACTCTCTTATGATACTCTCTTAGAAGCTAAGTCAATTAAACGTATCAAAAATATTAATTTTAAAATTTTTTTTGTTAATAATACAGAGAGAAAGCCAACTTCGATGCTTTAAGTACAATGAATTTTCCGCTATTAGTCATCTAGTAATTTAAATCCTCTGTTTAGATTTATTTAAGGGAGTAGGTGTTAAATATACAGATGGTTTACATAGTTCATTAGTGGGTAGAATGTATAAGTCTGGTCAACAGTGCTAGTTCGATACAGTTTAGAATCTCAGTGAACGGGCTGACTACATAAATACTTTTATAATTTTCCCTTATATGAAATGTAAATACAAACCAGTTTCTCTTAGAAAGTCTTCCACAAAGCCATCCCTTCCCATAGATTGATAACCTCCACTTGCTTTGCCGTACTCAGTTCAATAATAGCAAGCATGTATAAAATGCTAATTATAGCGACATACAGTTTTATTTGTAAGATTATATACGTCATCAACAGCAAGTCAAAACTACATATTAACGATATCAGTTTTTGAAGAAAATAAGAATTTCCCTCTTAAATGTAGGAAGGAATAATAACTTCCCCTCATAAATTTTTGGTATGGGCTTGATTTTGCAAAAATCGATGTTCTACACCAGGCATTCCCAAATCTTTTCTTAGATCGATCCCTGTTAAAGGTTTCTTCATCTATCCCGCTTACATTTTTCTTTATAATATACAGTCTGCAACATAATGATAATAATAATAATAATTGCATATATGTGACTTAAAGATAATAATTAGAACTAAGAACATAAACAAAAATTTTGAAAAAATGCACATATATATGATTCAAAGATAATACTCAGACTAAGAACATAACAGAAGTTTTGAAAAAATGATTTACAAGATTTATGTTTTATTATGTTTTGTATAATTATTTTTATTAAGTTTACATATATAAAAAGTTTTCAGAAAAAAAATTACAGATTTTAATTGCCTAAAAGTTCGATTTTAATCACTGCGCTTTATGTACTGAGGCAAATTTTTAAATATTTAACATAAAATTGCTTATGCCATATTATTTCTTGTTTCCCGTAATAAGTTATTGACTTGGCTACAACTTTCTTAAGTAAGAAGACGGGAAAATCAATGGTGTTGGCTAGGTAAAAGCTTTTGTGCTGTGATACTTCTTTCGGGTGACTTTTATACCAAGACTTAAAGTTATTATATTTATACTCTAAAATTCAGCTTATACACATGTGTTTTGAATAAACCTTGTCTTCCTGTGATAGAGCATTATATGGATAGCTAATTAAATATCAATTTTATCAATAAAATTTCGTAATCAATGGGATCTTTATTGTGCCGATCAATTGCTGGTGAAAATTCGGCTATCGACTCCCATTGCATTCCTTGATCATTATTGACCTCCTTTAAAATTTTATCGACAACCAGGGAGTCTATATCGACCCCGCTGGAAACCTCTGTTCTACACTATAGTTCTAATACGTTTATCAAAAACAAATACATTATATTTTTAATCATAATGAAAAACAAAAAAATGTGCAATATTAATATTAAAGGGTATCACTGATGTCCTCGGACGGTAATGCGAAAATGTTCTTTGTTTTTTCTGGATTCATGATGTAATAGTATAGATTCAAGTTCTAAAATTTTAAAATGATAGTTATTCATTTTTCAATTCAAGACGTATTTATTCTTAAAAATTTTTTCTCCAGTTATAAAGCTTCTATTCTTTTTTTCAGAGAAAGTAAACATCTAAATGTAGCAAAAAACTCTTTTTCTATTTAAGAACAAGTGTGGACGAATAGAGAAGACGCAATTGCGAGAATGACCATAGGAGGCGCAATCAGGGGGGATAAACCAGTAGGGCGTGCACTACAGTCTCAAATCCAAACCAGATCCTTTTGATCTTTGCCGCCTGGTAAAGTCCACTGAAAAGAGCGGGTGTGAATCGAAGATCCTGAAATAATAATCAAGTTCAGCACGCTAATTAACAGAAAATTAACTTGTAAAATCTGAAACGAATATTGTAAAATCTTAAATAACAGCTAAGAAGAAAATAAGCAAAGAAAAAATGCTTTACTCGATGCGCTCTCCAGGGCAGTCAGGAGCAAGAATGAATACTCTTGTCTCCAAGCTGATCCCTTGTTGGTTTAAGCCCATGTCCGCAATCCTTCTTCCACACCCGCTCTTTTCAGTGAACTTTCCCAGGCGGCAAAGGTAAAAAAGATCTGGTTGAGATTTGAGACTGTAGTGGAGGGGTGCAGCCAACTTCACTCTAGAATGAGATAGTGAACAGTAATGGTCTAACATCTTCGAAAGTTACTTTGAAAGTTTTCTTAAAAATTTAGTTGTATGTTACAAAAATAACGTTTTAATTTGTATTGAGTCACTATAAACAATTTAATATGGGACGTCCAGAATAAAAGCAATTAGAAAAAAAAAAACTGTTTCACGAGAGTCCTCTAAGAAATTCTACATCTTCTAAGCGAACTGTACCCGGTGCATTTCTGTTTTGGAATAGGTAAGCAATTTTCCTACTTTTTTTAAAGGTATGGATATTATATAATTTATAATCAGAAAAATAACTTTTTTATGTCATTAAAAATTCACGCAGTATGTGCAGTTGTGTATTTAAATTTATTTATCTAAGCTGAAAATTTCAATTAATGGTAATTTGTTCAATTATTAATTATCTGATGAAGAATTGTACTTGAAACGTTTGTTTCTTTTGTAACAATCTCAATTTGATTAAATATGCTATTCAGAGACGTTATTATACAGAGAGTTACTGATTCCTAGTTGTGCAGTTAGACGAAATCATTGTCTTAACAAAATTATTTGTTTAATGTATGATATTAAGGAGGGAATAGTTATTTTAATTCTTATGTAAATATTTTTCTTCGAAGAGCAGCTGATCACAAATGACTGATTGAATTAAGATTTGCTAATAATGCCTCAACTTTACTGATTTTTATAGAGCTGTAAAGGGATACTGTCCTATACTTATCTATATGCCGAAACATTTTCAGTGCTCCTATATACAGGAATTGTAGTGCTTAAACCTCTTATGCTGCATTAAAAATTCTAAGAAATGTGAGAACCACTGAGTTAGTGATGCGGAAAAAATAATAAAGATCCTCTTTGTAATTCTTTAACATTGAAGAATTAACTGTAAACAAGGTATAATCTTTGCTGCTTCTATCAATTAAAAAGACCAAATCGATATGTAATTTGACTTGTTACTTAAGAAAGAATTAAAGTGTAATCAAGCGTATCTAAAGTATTATGAATCATATCATAAAATTCTAATTCAGAAATTAGTAAACTCAGAATTAAAATAAAAGTTTAGAAATAATTTTAGACTTAAATGATAATCTCAGTGACTCAAAAGTAAGTTAATAAAAACTATACGATTTTTGAACTTTTTTCATGTTTAATAAAAGCAATAAAAGGCAATCCTTTTCACTGGTTTGAATGAAAAAAATATGTATATATATCGTTGATAGAAAGTAGTAGATGAACAAGAGACCTTTTAGTTAAGAATTTTGCGCATTGAGCTACAAAATTAAGATCAAAGCCAAGGGAGTAAAATTCTAAAATCAATCGCCTAAAAGTAAATTCGATACCGACTAACTAAGGTATAAAAATTTAAACAAATTAATTATTGAAAAGAATAACGCAAAAAAAAATAAAAATAAATTCTGGTATTTAAGAAAATCAACATTTAAACAATTGTAACACGTAAAAATGTTTAAAGCACAAACATAATTAAAATTTAAAAACCAGAAAAAATACAAAAAATGGCAGTAAATGGCAATTTAGCCTACGTCGAGCTTTTTGTGGACTCGTCAAGGGAAAAGCACTATAGCTCGTAAATAGATAAACTCCATTACGCGTTTCGTCAAACGACAATAATTGAGACAAAAGCAAAAAAAATTTTTAACAGGTAATAATAGATAATAATCTACATAATATCGTAGGTCTCAATTCTTATCGTTTCTTTTCCCGACGCGCCAGCCATAAAATTTTAAAACAAATAAAAGTAATACAGAGTAACCTTTAAAAAACTTGGTGAAGCTAATGTACAAATAAACAAAAGAAGCCAATTAGGCATGAGTAAAAAAATTACATAATTTTAAGGAGATCCCAATGAGCTAGAAAAATTAGATTTAGTTAACCAAAAAAGCAAAATAAAACACAATAAAACACACACACACGTGTCTTGTTAAGACCTGTTGCAAGACAAAGCAAAAGAAATTGAACATACCTGTATCCAAGGCAGAACTTAAAATTTAAGTAAAAAAAGTGAAAAGTGGTTGCTAGAATAAGAATTCTAAAAAGGGAGCAAACCAGAAAAGAATTTGAAAATCATCAATAAGGTGTAAATAAAAATCGTTGAAATAGGTTTAAGTCGTTCAACTGACACTTCGTATGCCAGAAATGCAAGTTTTGTTTGACCGAATTTACACTTTGCCGCATTAATACACAAGCCATATTCATTTAGTCTCTCTAGGACTGCTCGTGTATGTTGTCGATGAGATTCTTCATCAGGAGAGGCTATTAGAATGTCATCCAGATAGCAAAACACGAATTCTAGTCCATTCAACACGCTGTTCATGAAACATTGGAACGTTTGGGCCGCATTTCGTAGGCCGAACGTCATGACTAGGGAACTCAAATAAGCCAAACGGAGTGAGAATGGCCGTTTTCCATGTATCTTCTTCGCGAATCGGAATTTGTTGGTACGCTCTAATGAGATCTATGGATGAGAAAACTCTTTTTCCAGCTAAAATATAAAGGCAATCTGTTAAAAATGGGAGAGGGTATCAATCAGGAATCGTGACGTTGTTTAACTCTCGATAGTCTCCGCAAGTTCTCCAATCACCTGATTTCTTCTTAGTGAGATGTATTGGGCTCGACCAGCTACTTTTGGATGGCCTGCATAAACCCATTTGGAGTATAAATTCAAATTCCTTTTAGCCGCTTTGAGTTTCTCAGTTGATAGTCTCCTAGCTTTAGCGAAAACCGGTGGGCCTCTGGTTTCAATATAATTTTCGATGTTATGATTTTTAACTTTATTATTAACTACATGCAGTTTTAACAAATCCGGAAAATCGTTAATGATAGGTTTATATGGATCATTTAGGGCATTTAAAATTGGAATATTATTATTATCATTTTTAAAACAAGGAGTTCCATTGGTTGTTAACAATGTAGTACCATCAATCAACTTGCAACTTTTGGAATCTACCAAAGGCTTAAAATTTGCAAGAAAATCCATGCCTATTATCGGTTTGTTTATCTCCACAATTACAAAGGGCCGTGTGAACGATCGTGCGAGTCCAAGATCAAACTTGAGTTATTTTTGGCCATATGTTTTGATTTTCGTGCCATTTGCAGCAAAGAGTTCTAATTTTGAGATTTTTTTTATCTGAAGGTAAGGGAGGGATGACGGAAATTTCTGCCCCGGTATCAATAAAAAGTTGGGTAGCCGATTCTTTGTTGCTGATGAAAAGACGACTCAGCTGCACTTCTTGTCCCTCCGTCGGCAATGAGAGACGGGGAGCTGGTTTTCTGGGCTATTTATCTGTGATTTTGTTAACACTTAAATGACTTATCACCGAATTTTTTATGATAGTAACAAATATCACTAGATCTGTTACCACTGTAACTCCTATCTCTTGATTTGGATCGGTTAAGACAATAGGGACGACTCTGACGTTGATTGGATAAAGCAGAAATTTGCAAGCTAAGTTCACTAACCTGTTTTGTAAACTTTCAATCACTTCCGTTTTTACCGTTATGGATGAAGCAACAGCTATTTGGGGAGTAACAGGGTTTAATTCCCAAATCTTATCGGCCATTGTAGCCACTTTTGACAAATCTTCACTACTAACAGATATAATGCTACGCATATTAACGGGTAAACGTTGTAGCCAGAATGTTTTTAGGAAAGTATCTGTTACTTTATCGCCCGCCAGATTCCAAATCTCACACAGCAATTGAGATGGCTTTTTGTCACCTAGTTCTAATTCACTCAGTAATTTTTGGGTTTTTTGAGTCTCTGAATCTGCATAATGAAATTAGTCCATTTTTAATTGCCTGATATGTATTATCTTGTGGCGGATTTAGTAAAATATCAGATACTTGTGACAAAATATCGGGTTGAATGGAACTTATAACATGATCATATTTTGTTTGATCTGCATTTATTTTTGCATTTCTAAATTGTGCTTCTAGTTGAATAAACCATATTTTAGGATCTGGCTTCCAAAAAGGAGGGACTTTAACGCTTACCTTGGCGACAGACGCAGTTGTTGCTCAAATTTGGGTTTCCTCGTCGTCAGCCATTGTAGAATTCGATCCCGCCGGGATACACCAGTGAAATGGCCAGTATAAATGTATACAAATTAAGAAAAATGACACTTCTCTGACTCCAATAGAATCGATATTTTATTTCTTACAACGTTACATGTACTTATTAATGATATTTATTTACATTTTACATGCACATTAAATCGCACGATAGAATACCGACCTTTGTTTTTCTCGGAGACAAGAAGGCGTCACCATTCCGCTTTAACTAAACTTAATTAGGAACTTGACGGAACTGAAGCGACGCTACCGCCCTTGTGTGCTTCCTTACATTTAAACAAATAATTATAACTGAAGCTGTTTTCGCTAAACATCTTCATTAGGATGTATTTACATGGCCGATATGTATTGCTGGCACATTTCTGTGGGGTTCAGCTTAACTTTTCTGGGAGTAAAGCATGAACTTTGTTGAAATAATCATCCCCGAGCAACTTAAAGTTTTCGTTTTTAGAGCTATGAAAATGAATCGCGCTTTTAACGCAAAATTGTGGCTTCTCAATTTCACAAATTAAAATAAATTATTATAAAAATTTATCTTTCTTTCACAAATATTCATAAAAGTTGCACCAAATACGTTATTATATTTTAATTTTATCCATTTCTTTTGTTCACAATTTAAGTGTTCGAACACTCAACACTTAAATTGTGAGTTTGTATGGAGAAACTATAATTATTTTTCAGAAATAATTATAGTTTCTCCATAAAAACTGTTGTGGGGTTTTACCTATTTAAGCCTAAAATTCTAACTTAGAACCCCCCCGAGCACTAACAAGCGAATAATCGCTTAAGTGTGTGAACAGAACACGTAAGACTAAAAGAGGGTTTACAGCCCTTTATTTTTCAGTATATTTACAATCAGTTCCTACTTGGAACTTTACACAAAGCCGTCACTCGGGCTTGAACTTAAAATAATAATAATTTAAACTAAAGCTAGCTTAACTAAGCTGTTTGAAAGGTATAACCGAAGCTATCAGAGATCTAACTAGTTGGCCTCTAAGTATTAATTAAATCGGCGAAGCCGAGCAAGGGCCTAAGGTATGGCCGAGCGTAGCAATAGCTGAGAGAGACGTAGCCAAAAGGCAAACTCATGCTAGTCAGGGAATCAGCTTCTCTCTCTCGAAGTCGATGAAGTCACGACTTAAATAGTACTCTTCCTCATTTGTAATAACTGCGTTTCTGAATTTATATTCTGGCAGGAAATTGTAAGCTGAAATTAGAATAAGATAGGAAAGATACAAAACTTAAAATAACTGTTAATAAACTTAGGATAAACCTTACATCTTTCCCCACCAGAATTTAACTACTCGGTGAATAAGGTCGTAAACGACCTTGTTTAAGAGTTTAAATTCTAGACAAGAAGTCTTTAATATCAAAATTTTAAACTTCTAGAAATTCTTTCTTGAATGTATTCGATCATTAAAACTTTTCCTATTTAAGGCGAACTTTACACAAATATCTAAAGCTAGATTAAAACTAAGAAAAATACAGATTCACAATTTAAATAGCTTTTACATTCATCTACTTCATCTTTTCTTTCAATCAGACGCCAGTCTTCACTTTCAGTCCTCTGGAAGGAGAAATTATTAGTTCTTTTCATAACAGTTTCGAAGTGTTATAATTACTCTTTCTTGCAATTAGTTTGGCCGTCAAACATTTTCATTACCGCGACAACATACTACCACTATCCAACCGCTACGATTTGTTATAAACTCGACCCAAACCTTAGAAAACTCCTTAAACACAAAGTAGACCTAATGTCTTAAAATAGAGCTTAAATTTTAAAATTCTTAAGTGAAGCCTGGAGAGCCTAACTTTAAGCACATTCAATCTATATTTTCATTCAATTCATCTTTTATACAAAGATATTTAGAGTTATGCTTGACCAAAGCTTACATTTGTATCAGTTTAACTTTTACAATAGTTTAAAAGCTAACATTAGCATTTCATATTCAATAGAACATTTTAACACTTAATACTTTAAAATTCATTTTACATCATTCGTTATAGTTGCTATACAAAATTCACAAAGCTTCGCTACAATCTTTAAGTTAACACAATTGAAGTCTTTCGACTAAATATATTCAGAAATTAGTTTCTCGGAACTTGAGAATTCGGATATTGTTCGGAGAACAGCCTTGACGCCAAAAAGGGAGAAACAGCTTATTGTGGTATGGCAGGCAATGGTTGTCATTCGATGACGTACTTCCTCTAGGGAGATAGCCGTAATTCTTTTCCCTTGCTAAGAGATTATCTGTAGTATTACTTATTATCTGTACTATTTGTTATTGTAGTATAGTAATTAGTATTTATTACTGTAGTATTTATTATTGTAGTATTTATTCTGTAGTATTTACTTCCGTCGGCATGATGAAATGTTGCCCATACCCTTAAAGAAGCCAAGTTGGCGCAACCAAGGCTGTTCTCCGAACAATATCCGAAAATTCTAAAAGAAATAATTTAGAAAATAAATTTTCGTCAGCTTGCGAATTCAATTTCTTTTCTGTTTGACAGATAGTTACAAAAACATTCTCGCAAACTTGCGAATTCAATTTCTTGTTTTAAACAGTATTTAGCAACTTTAAACGCATGACATAAATCGAACTTTCAATACAAAATAGAAAACAAGGAATTCTATACTCCTGCATTCTCTTGGTGCAGAACTCTTGAAATGTTGGAGTTGCCAAATTTCGGACTCTAAGTCGTCTCAGGCGGCTGGTATTCGATTCTGGACATTCTTTTCTTTTCATTCCTCGGGCGTTGAAACGAGGAGCAATCCTTGTTGGTTGAGGATTTTGGAACTCCAGTTTCCTCTTTGGCATGTACCTTGCCGACCTTGTTTCTGAATCTTTAAAAACCTTCTTAGTTCTTCTGGGTTCCTGAAAAGAAATACACCTCGCGTCGGCGGGTTGCTTTCTTTACATACTTGCTTTCGGCTGGCATATTCTTGTAGTATCTTCTTGTGGCTTGAGTTCTGTAGTTTGCCGTTTTCTTTACTTATCTTGCAAGCTCCTTTTCTGCTGTCCCATAGGCGCTGGCGTTTGTTGAAGGAGAACTTTTATCTGTTTAGTGCTTCTCGTTATGGCGGAGCTTGGATCTTGTTAAAGTTGCTTTCGTTTCGCAGTGTTTTCTTCAGTGTTAGCGGCCTTTCTTTTCGTTGTTGGGGGATCCTCGCTCGGCGACCGTGGAATTAATATTCTTGGCGCTATTTCAGGAGCTTGCAATAAATCTTTTAAGATTTGAAAATCCATATGACTGTAATAGGGTTTAAGTTGAGCGATGTTCGCGATAGATTGTCGTCCATTTTCTCCTTTTAAGTAAACCGTTGAAAATTTTATCTTCTCTATGATAAAAGCGCCCTCAAACCTGGGCTCACATTTGGCTATCCTATTTTCGTGTGCAGATGACAAGGAGTGCTTTCATTTTAGCACTTTCTGGCCTATAGTATATTCTACATCACGTCTCATTCTATCATAGTATAGGTTTTGTTTCGACCTCGACGCATCAGAATTTTTTATGGCCTCAGTAATAATTTTCTGAATACCATTCAATTTAAACTCTTCCTGTCTTTGTTGAACGAAAAGTAGCTTATACAGAGGCGTTAAAATGTTTCTTCCTAGGAACAATTCTGCGGCGTTTTTTTGTAGTGTCATGCTTTGTTCTTATCAAGGCAAAGCCTAATTCATTGACGCAGCTGTTCCAACGGTAATGGTAATTCTTAACATATCCCCGAATAATTTTAACTATATTTTTATTTACGCGTTCCGCAATATTTGATTGCGGTCTATAAGGTACCATTTTTAGATGGCGTATGCCAAGGCCTGTGCACAGGTTTTCAAATAAATTGCTTACGAATTGATTATCTGATATTACTTTTACTGGGGCCCCGTATTTTAAAATATATTTATTTAGAAACGAGTCTGCTAATATTTTTGCTGAAGCTCGTTTAAGGGGTATTATTTCTACCCATTTTGAGAAATGATCCACGATGGTTAACAAGTATCTGTTTTCATTAATCTTTGTTCTAGGCTAGGGACCAAGCAAATCAATGCCAACCAATTCATTTGGGAAAGTGGTTTTTATCCTATTTATATCGGAAAATTAAATGCATTTAATAATTTAACTTGGCTATGCAGAATTCCAATTTTTAATTTATCCCTAGTTTCCAAAAATTTGTGCAAGAATAATCATGTAATAAAACATAGACCGATAACTTTGAAATTTTGAGTTTTTACGTTAGTTATTAGACGTGTTTGATGTAATTATCATGGACATCGCCCATGGATTCACAAATTTTGAATTTTCAGAATTGTAGCAAGCACTACCGCCGAAGATTCGTCTTCCTTAGAAAATTGCAAATTTTAAGATTCAATAAATTCAGCTCCATCAACCCAATTTTAAGACTCAATTAAAGGCACTGAAGTTATTTAACGTTTAAGAACTCTCGGTGATTTAGAACTCCCGGACACTGATACCCAAGAAATGATTTCAAAAATGTTCTGCTACATCTATTAACAATTGTTCTAACCCTTGCTAACTAGTATCTACTGAATTTTCTCCTCGTTTCTTCTCAGGTTATTTATATCATGGCAAAGCACGGGAGCTATCTGTCTAAGAGAAAGGATGCCTTCGTGGAGAACTTCACGAAATATGAGAAAGGGAAGCTGGATGGTATTTACTTTACACATGAGGAAATAACTTAATTCTCTTGCAACCAGCGTGTTTGCTGGGATTTCAGCACCTGTCGAACTATCAGTGTTAAGCGACCGCTGAAGCGCTGATGAGCTGCATTATATATTCTGCTTAAGAATTTAGAACGCAAATAACTGTCAGTCTTCTTATATCATTACTGTTTGGTAACTTTCCCTATGAAAATAAAATTACTAGAAATATGAGTGAAAATACATGTAAATATTTTGACTTCGGGTTCAATTTAATCCCCTTCGTGTAACATATAATGCTGTTATTTACGTAATAACACTGTAAATTTTTGTATATATGAACACATAATGATCGTAAAATAAACGGACACTGTCCTACGCCAGTGCCATAGCGGTATTTGACAAAATATGTCTCGTTTATATGTCTCAGCAGAAGGGAGAAAATTATAGCCAATGCAGAAAAATTCTAAATTCAGTTTCTCTAGATAAAGTTTTCATAAAATGAAAAAACAATTTTCAATACACATAAATCATTATTTGAATAAATGTAAATTTTTACTGCAGAATACATAAACTTATTTCCAGCTCAATGTCAAACTTTCCCCCAGTAAAATTTATGTTATAAAAAAAGGTAAATGTCTATTATGTCGAATATTTCTTTACTTGAATAATTAAAATAAAATCAAGTGTAAAATTTATGCATATTTATCATTAATACTATATTTTGCATGTTAACATTTAAAAAATTACCTGACTAAATTACTCCTGAACTATTGTTTATAAGCCTATGGTTTATTTGACTCAAAGTATTGAATGGTGTACTCGCTTGCAAAACTTTGTGGATTTTGCGTTTCTTCGAAAATCGGCACTGCTAAGTATGATTGCTAAATATTGCATTCTTTTTAAAGGAAACATTATATAATACTATGAATAGTGGGAATATTTTTCCTGGGGTTTACTTTTATCAATGATACTTTACTGTAGCTTAGTTTTCTTAAATTCCTATAAATTAGTTCTAATTATTCTAAGGGATGTATTCTATAACATTTTTTGCTAGGTTGATTTTTTTCATTGTTTATTTTTTTTCTCTCTAGTGGTCTCCCGTTCTCCTGCCCAGGTTTTATAGCATTCACTGAATATTTTCCGAAAAGTCTAAACTCCTAAAACTATAAACTATTTTAATGTACTGTTACTCAGATTAAATAATATTTTGATCAACACATAAGGTGTACAACAAAATGCCATCGATTGAAAAGAAATAGGAAATTCTAATCCAGGTACTCAAAATGATGATTTATTAATAATAAACGGCATTTATGCGATGGCTCTATCAAATAAATATCATTATAAAAAACTTCTTCAGAATAACTTGAAATTTCTTTGATTTTTCAGAAATCATTTTCTTCGGCCTATATATAATTTCTGAGAAGCAACATTGTATTATTTAATACCTTTGATTCATGGGTTCTCACTCACTTTTGTAAATTGTACCTTTAGTCAAATATTTACCTAATGCAGCACATTCTTATTTGTGTTCAAATACAAAAAGAGGCCAATGCTATGAAATCTGCTTGTTAGGATTTATTTAATCCATAAATAATAACTGAAGCGAATGCTTTATAACTGAAAATATTCCGCCATAAATGGCCGAAATTTTAAATTTTAAACCATGGAAATATGATTAGGCTATTTTCAGCTAAGTTTCGCTACATGAATCTTAACTTAGCAGTGGACGTTATTAATGATGCAACTTAAAGGGCATAATTCAATTGTTTCATTGAATAACTTGGTATTTCATGAAATAACTAGGCAATCGCTTTAAAGTCTGTAATAGATTAATAATTTTATGATAGATCATTAAGAAGAAAAATAAACAATTTGACATTAAAGTAACTACGTTGTTTGGTAAATTAACTAATGTTAAACGGTAAAATCTCTCGAAAAATTCTTTTTATATTACGGTTAGATTAGCTTATAAAGAAACACAGTATATATTATTGATAGATTAGTTAAACAGTAGTAAAAAATAACAGATTATACAGAGGCTGTTCGCACATTTTTTAGACGATGTATATTGTATTCACAAAACTAAATTACATAAAATTCTTGTGTTTTAAATGTTCTATTTGATATCCCTTATTCTGAACTATCTTTCGACACCGCAGTTTCCAGGATAATAATGCCTTTTGAAGTGTCAGAAGAGATATTCTATCCCATTCCTCGCGAACAGCTTTCCAGAGTCCTGTTAGGGTTTTGGGACAACGTTTGGATACTGCAGGTTTTAAAAGTCCGAAAGCACAAAAACCCATAGGTGACACATCGAGAGATTTAGTAAGGATATCAGTGAAGGGTATGGCCTTGATACCAGTTTTTTTGTTTCATTTACTTTAGGAAATTTACAGTGGATTTTGATGTGTGACTGCTAGCTTTGTCCTGATGGAGTCTCACAGATGGAGGGCACTGTGGGTAAAGCGATGGTATTTCATTCAGAAAAATTGGCGATAAAATATGTTCCTGATAATATTTGGAGTTAATCTTGACATTTTTTTGCACTCTCTTTATTTTTAACTTCCCATTATAAGGAAAACCAGCAACAGTCATGAATGCCTTAGAAAAACTTTCTTTCGATTCTTTGAACTATGTACTTAAAATTTTCTCCCCTTTTATGATAAAAAATGGCTCTTTTTTTGTTACAATCATTTAAATACACCCATGCTTCATCTATTGTGACAATTGTTTTCCACTTTTCTTTGGATAAGTGTTTCTCGAATAGAATTCTGCAGAGTGTCCTGCGTTTAGCGATATGCTTTGGAAGAAGACGATGCACATTGCATTTTTTCGCTTTCTTAAGATTTAAATCAACGTTTATCATTTTGTTTACAGTGGACACCGAGCATTTTAATGATTTTGCAACTGTCCTTTGACTAGGGGGATTTTCTTACGTACCTTTGCAATAGTCGAAGATGTCCGTTTTTTCCTTGGATACTTGTTTGGAATTTTTGTCCCACTTGAGGCTCAAATTTGACGTTTTTTTCCTTTCTTGATGGTATTACCTATCGACGCTTTAGATATCACAAAACCATGACTCTCACATCGTTTTTAGATAATGGAGTATGCATATTTCTCTTCGGAAAGAGCGTTAATGTAGCCTTCGAACCACTGCTTTGTTAAATTCGCCATTTTGAATAAAAATAAAACTTTCAAGCCCCAGACGATAATTTTGTTTTTTAAAAACATAGTACAATTGCAATTACTTCTTTTGCAGCAAACGATGTTTTATTACCGCTTACCAAAATCGTCTAAAAAATGTGCGAACAGCCTCTGTACTACACCAATAGTTATATTTAAATTCTTACAACTTATACAAATGTTAAGGTTAGTTAGTCCTGCAAGTTACTCCTGCTGGCAAAAAAGCAGTTTTCGCCTGCAGTCTTTACTAACGATTCGTCATTTAGCCAACGCTTTAACTTCGTCTTTACTTAGGCATTTAATAACATTGTTAGTTATCATTATTTACTAACATTTTGATGAAGGGTCTTTTCTAATACTTTAACGATTAGGCAATAATTATTCTATAAAATTAGTAGTTAAAGTGTAGAATCCAATAATTTTAATAATGCTATTAGCTGATTCAGTTAGGTAATTCATGAAATACCTAGTTATTTTATCAAATAACGGATTCCACGCTTCGATGTTAACATTTACATATTCAAACACAACATTGGTAAAATTCTCTTATCGTCTCAGTTATGAGAATGTTTTCTAACATCCACTGAAAGTGTGGAAAAATGTTTGAAATGTGTTCAGTTATTCTCATTTGTAGGTTTCGGAGGAGTGGGGGATTCATTACTGTTACCTGATGATTTCCAACTAATGTATTTGGAATTAAAATGTCTCAGAAAGCTAGAACCTAAAAGCGGTATATTCTGGCTCTTGAGAAAAGGCTTTCTCTAACAACCGATCAGTAATGAAAAGGAAAATAGGCCACAGAGAGCTGTCTATCGCTTTCAATGAATAGCATCGCGTCGATAATCGACGGTGGAATATCATATCTGTATTTCATTACTTAAAAAGTGAAATTGATTAGTCATGATGACAGCGCAAACCAAAGTATTTGCCTTTTTGAGCATCAGTTTCTCTAAAATTTTGTAAGCGAAATTTGTAGCTTTTTTCCGAAGGAATTCGTGCTTGAATTCTCAGGCTTTCTTTTCTCGGAAATTGACCAAAATCATCTCATCGCTCGTTTGATAACTGGTTTGTGTAAGCTAATTTTTTTTAACTCTTATCATTCGATTATCGTGTAGTTAGTAATTGAAATTATGGTTGTTAAGGGAAACTACTTTTCGTAAAATATTCAGAAAAGGTGGAATGTGGTATGAATATTAATGAATAACTGGAATTAGTTAAATATTAATTAATGCATCTCAAACATATTTAATTGTACAACTGTCAGAAAAAGCGCTAAACAAAATACGTGTTGATTTGAATTTGTAAAAGTAACTCTTGTGCAAATAACTTGGGACGTATAAATTTGATCGCTGATCTACTAAGTTTTGTGACAAGGAATGATACTCAGGGCCGGCGTTAGACTTTTTGCTGCACTGTGCATACTCTACAACTTCAAAATTCTGCCGCCCTGTTCCTTCCAAAGTTTTAAGAACTTCACCGCCCCTCAATTCTGCCGCCCGGTGCGGCCACACCAACTGCACACACTCTGGCGCCGGCCCCGATAATACTGGGAATGACTAGGAAACGATGTATTATCTAAATTATCGTTTCCTCATAAACATGTTGCTTATTAAAACTTACAAGTGCTTTAGTTAATGACAACCTTAAAAACTGGTTGTTAGTAGCTTTAGTTTTAACTCCATACATTTCTACAATTAAAAAAGCCAAAAGATAAGAGGAAGTTTCCTCATCAGCTCTTTTTAAGTCCCTTTCTGATGGTGTTGAAACTCAGCATGATGATTGTTTTAGAACTGCTAAAAAACTGGTAACAAAATTTGAAATACAAAAGTTGTACTGCAATTTTAAGTCCGAAAACTAATTAATTCGGGCTTGAAAGCTCTTGAAAAATAAGAATAGGATTTTGCATTCAATTTTCTTTCTAATTATACGATTGTTGCTTCATTGATAACAATGTTATAAGTAGTTCATTTAGAATTACAACTACAGTTCCTACATTCGAATTCATATTTCTTACTAATTATTTAAAACATGATATAAGGTATTTCTCCCGCCTTCTTGGCACGCCTTTGTGGTGTAGTGGTCAGCACGCTCGGCGCGTATTCGACAGGTCCATAGTCCGAGTCCCGGAGAGGACATTGCTCATTTTTCATGACTTCTGCTTCAAAATAAATCCTAATGACTCTTCAAGTGGCTCCCGAACATAAAGGTAGTGGATGAGGATTCTCCATCACCAGGATTTGGCGATTGAGTCCCCTAATCCCCAGTCGCTCTTTAAAAGGGGAGTATATAAAGTATTTATCTCGCCTCCTTGGCATGCCTTCGTGGTGTAGCGCTCAGCACGCTCGGCGCGTATTCGAGAGGTCCTTGGTTAGAGTCCCAGCAAAGGCATTGCTAATTTTTCATGACCCCTGCTTCCAAATAAATCCTAATGACACCACAATGAAAAATGAGAAATATAATATATACATGTATTTTTTATCTCCAAACTCATAATAAAGTTTTCTCATAAACAGAAAAGCCACATTCGACTGTCTTCAACAGTTTTCACCTCTTCGTCAGGAAACATTTCTGTTACGATCCCGATTAAAAATTACAGAAAAGCGGAATATAACCTTTTCTCTCTCAGCAAGTGCAGAAGGAAAAAATGTAGTTTATAACTGGAAACACATATGAAATTTGCTAAAACAAATGTTTTCGCAAATATTTTGAATTTTATTTACCTCGAATATATTCAATATTTCGGGTTTTTGGATAATCAAACTAGAGTTATCATTTTAAAGCTGCAAAATGTTATTAAGAAGCTCAGATTCGTTTTTAATGATTCATTTTACCACGTGATTGAAAAAAAAAACTCTTGCACTAGTTTTTTTGTTAGAAAATTGCGAGAGAATTGTCTGCTTTAGAGGAGGGTTGCATCATGGAAGACTTTCTGAGTATTCACATTACGCATAAGGCAAAACCATGAAAATATCTATACAACGAACGTATTCACAGGGAGGGATTCAGACTGAACTAAGAGAGCTCAGCTCTCGACCACTGGTGGCCCACTTTTACAATTGGTTAAATAAACGAAAAATATTATCTCTTGTGCACATGTAATAGTTTCCTGTAATGTTTCAAATCTTTCTTTCGTAACGACAAAAATGACGAACACGATCGGTAATGTGTAGGATCAAAACAACAGCTCAGTAACTGGTTTCGATTTGCATCGTTTTCGATCCCATGCAGTTATCCTGAAAATTGCTAATTTTATCAAATTCTTATTTTCTTGGTTATGCACAGCTAGCTATTATGAAAATGTGGATTACATATCAGCAGACTGTATGTAATGTCGATTGTATGTTTGTGAAGACTCTGTGCAAATAAAAAATGTGCAATAAACCTTTTATTCATTAGTATATCATTACTAAAATTTCTTTTTTATCGTGTCGTTCATATGCTGCTTATTACCGATCGTATGCCAATGTCGATTCTACATGTGTCGACGTCGATCATATGCAGTTTCGATGTGGAATGTCGATCCCATAAATAAAAAGCCTTAATGGGGAATAAAATTTTATCCATCAAGTACCACTACTGTTTTTTCGAGGCGATAATTAGACAATGTATTCATCTCAACAGCAATATCACAAAATATTTAAAAGAGCATATCTTTAGAATTTCCGATAATCTCACGCGCTGGAGATAAAATTTTTTTTTTTCTTCGTACAGTGTTGTCACTGCAAGGTTTGAAATCGTTGAGTTTATTAATAAAAAATTCATTAAAGTTTTACAAAATTTGAAACAGCTAATAAAACAAATTCCTGCTTCAAAGTGCCCATGTTCGGTTGGAAGACTACGTTATTCAAAATTTCATAGCTCTAGGTACCGTTTTTTGACAATGCGAGAAACACAGATTCCTCTTCATTTAGTTTCTTCAAAGATAATACATGGCAAAAATATCTGGTGGCAACAGTTTGAAAACTGAACCAACGCAGAAAGAAAACGCCATTTTGAGACTAATAGCCCTTTGGGTCTAACGTCCCTTTGGGCTTAAAAAGAATAAAATAAAATAAATGTTAAATTAGAAAGTTAAAAATTCGGAAATAGCGTAATTTAATCAATAAGAAAGTCAGAACTTCTTACTACTTCGCTGGTAAAATATAATTTTGAATGCGATGAAAATTTTGTTTCTTTATTAAATTATTCTTATAAAACTGTTTGCATGAACGGATCATATTCTACAACAGGAAATTTTTTCATACCAATAAATTGCTACACTTAGGAACAGAAAGTACAGTAAACTCTTTCTAAGATGACTAACACAGCCTCATAACATTTTGATCTCTTGCGAATTATAGAAATAGCTCTCAGCACCGACGTTCAAGGTCTCAGATATACTGATCATCTTAGGAAGATGGTCTCCACACAAATGGTCACTGTTCACATTGTAGGGATTTATATTTATTTTAAATAACCAGTTAAATTTTATTTGAAGCTCTTTCCTATAAGCCGTCATTCCCCTAATTGTCAGTGCCAGACTTTCTAAATTTGGTAGCGCGCGTAAGAAATGCAAATTCTACCAGTGGGAGAAAAAGTTTAAATATTGAGTTCTAGGAGGGAAAGTTAGAGAGTCTAGGAATGTGCATATTTGTAACACAAGCTTCGGCTTAGCATTTACACCACCATTCGAGCCTAAAAGAAGGATGCTCAGACGGAGAAAAAGACATAGCCAACCCCAACCACGGGATAGAAAGCAGAGATTGAAAATCGCCAGTGCAATTAATATAACCTGGAAGGACTTCTGCAATAAAAGGGTGGCTGAGTACAAGCAACGAAAAACAAAAATAAGTGAATTTTTCAAGAAATATTTTCTGTTTTGTAAAGTTGCTTAAAAACCTAGAAATACGAAGTTACTATGTAAAGTCAATTTGCCTCAGTTGAGGACTAAAGTTATTAAGTTTTATTTGTCTAAGCACAAAGCTATAGTGTATTCTAAAAATGTAATGTTAATGTAAAGAACTAGGAGTTCCTTTTTGTTTGTCAAAAGACTATTTATGTTAAAACACCAAAAGTTCTTCGTATTAGTACTTGTTAATGAAAATTTATTTTTAGATTCGCACTTCTGGCGAGAAAAGGATTCAAGTGAAATTTTCATTTTATTCTCTATTGTGGTAAAAGTATTTGAGCGTTAAATATGAAAATATCTGGTGTGTTAAAATAAATGATACTGCAAATGTAGGTTTAAATCTCAAAGAGCCTATATAATAAGTATTTAGTGCTAAAACCTCAAAATATAAAGTTAATGTATTCAAGTGAAAATCTTGAGTTCGCTCAAACGAAATTTTAATCAAGTCAAATCATGCGATTTTCAGCGAAAGCTTGCATGTGTGAAAAATATTTGGTATGCATGTATTTTGTAGGTCTCTCTAGAGACACGTTAGTTAATTTTCATGTTTATTAGCTCATGGAGAATTAAGAATTCAATTTAGGGTGTGTCTAAGAAGGTTGTCACGTGCTAATAAGTTGATGTGGGTTTAGGTGGAGCGTTTGTTCACTGTGACATATTGCACTTGCGTTTTCACCATACATTGTGGAAAGCCAAAAAGGGGATAAGTTTAAATTAAAGCATGAATGTGTAATGAGAAAATGTGACCAGTAAAAAACCGTAATGTTCGGAAAAGTTGAAAAAACTACGGTAAATACAAAATGTTAGAAACTCAATAAAAGATTTAATGTAGTGTGAAAGCAAAATGCAATTGATGAACGCAAATTGATGCGAAGATGTATTCATAAGTATTCCTTTCAGATGACTAGAAGGACAAGACTGAATGACCTATTGAGTGAGGAAACAAGTACAGCGGAACAAAAAGAAGAAATTGTTTCTGCTATAATTTGACTTTAGTACTGGTATGTAAAAGGGCCTGTAAGTTGTAGAATTTAACAGTTTGTAACAGGTCTTTAAGGTCGTAAAGCGCGTGAAGTAATGCAAATTCTGCATTGAGGATAAAAGATTTAAATACCAAGTTCTAGAAGGGAAAGTCAGAGAGTGTGGGCGAACACTGTGCTTTTGTAGCGTGAGTTTCTGCTTACCATTTATTGATGGTTAACGTGGCGTAACAGCTATTACTTTGCTGCCACTAGATTTTCAACGCTCTTTTAGGAAACAGGGCAGCCTGAGCCCTGTAGGGTAATTCTACTACTTGTTAAGACACTGGTTATCATAAATTAAGGAAAAATCACAAAAATAGCGAAAACTCTCTCAAAAATAAGCCAAACCGTGTAAATTTTGAATATGCTGCCACGTAAATGTAGCTAAGTAAAACTGTAATATGCAAATTAATGGCGTTGCACTCTGAATACTTCATCTGCGAGGAGCCTAAAAGTCCATGTTTGAGAGTAAGCCCCCATATTTCACTGTGATAGTGACATCAGAAATCTGAGATAGCCAATTTGTAACAATAACCTCGAGGCATCATTTGCCTGCAGAACTACGATAGAGAGCCATTGGGAGACCAGAGGCAGAACAAAGTCAAACAGAAGTGGCCAGATGGCTAAATGTGAGTCCTTCTGTGGTTCATAGACTTTGGAGGCAATTTCAAACCACAGATTCGGCATCTAGGAGGTTCCAACAAGGACATCCAGCTGCTACGAGGAGCGCCGATGACCGATATTTGACATTATGTGCACGCAGGAATAGAACCACTACTGTGACTCTTCTTAGATACTCCCTTGCTGCAGCCACCGGAAGGTTGGTGTCAACGTCAACTGTGCGTAGAAGGCTTCACGAAGGTGGTCTGTATGCGAGGCGACCAGCCATTTGCGTGCCGCTCACGTCACGCCATAAGAGGGACCGTTCCATTTGCAGTGGGCACAACATGTCCACTGGACGCCTGATCAGTGGAGGGCTGTTCTCTTTACGGATGTGTCCAAGTTTAGTCTAGAAAGCGATATTAGGCATTATTTGATATGGAGACAACCTGGACCCCTTTATCATCCGTCAAGCAACCGTGAAAGATGCATACGGAAGAGGAAATTTTTATGTTTCGGGTGGCATATCTTTGGGTGGACGCACAGACCTCCATGTCTTTCGAAGGAGAACCCTGAATGCTCAGGTTTATAGAGATGACATCCTTGGTGCTTATGTGCGCCCATATGCCGGTGTAATAGGGGATGCTTTCCTGTTACAGGACGACAACGCAAGACCACAAAGAGCTCGTATGGTAGATGATTATCTTCAACAGGAAACAATTATGCGCATGGAGTGGCCAGCTCGATACCCGGACTTGAATCCTATACAGCACGTTTGGGATGCTTTAGGGAGACATCTAGCTGCTCTCAATCCGCCCCCTCAGACCCTTGCCGCGCTTGCAGCTGCTTTGCAAGAGCAATGGCTCTCGCTTCCTATGGAACTGATAGACCGCATAATTGAAAGCATCACACATCGTTGTATGTGCTGTATTGCTTCTAGAGGCGATCATATTCCGTATTAAAGTACTTTTCCTATAGCAAACTGATAGCTTCGATTTGTTCATTTTATACATGTGCTAATTTCTATACTACCATAATTGTCTGGTAATTTCCTTTTATGTTATTTGATACCTTACTACGTGTTGTATATTGTAAGTTTCATAAAATTCTACATGTAACTTTTTCAGTAATCGTGATTTTTCCTTAATTTGTGATAACTATTGTATTTTTAAATTTTTAGTTTAGTTCTTGCTATTTGAGTTACAGACCGAGTGAGGCGTAGTTTGTTAGCTTCAAGTCTACGCATTGTGAATTTTAAAAGAATTAATAAAGGATTCTTATCCCCGTTCTCCTATGTGGTTTCTATTCGCATCTGAGCTGCTATACTAAAGGATAGACCAGAAGGTCCTACAACCTGTTTCAGCCTGTTCTTATTGAAATTCTGCTGAATTAAAAGACCTAAATATTCTTCCCTAAATCTTCTTAACTCTCGCCGTAGCCTTTGTTGATACCGATATCTTTTCGTCAAATTAATACTGTCGAAGTTATCTAAGTCTGGTACTCCTACAGTCTTATTATCTTGAAGAAACATAGACGATGTCAACGGTATTAAATCTTGTGCATCTTCGGATAAGTAAGTTAAGGGTCGACAATTGATGACCGCTTCCGTATCACATAAAACAGTGCGCATTTCCTCATATTTTAGGGAGGCTTTTTGTAGTAACCTTCTTATGAGGTTCTTTAATCATCTGAATTATCAGCTCCCACCAATCACTCCACCAGGCAGCTGTAAGATGGCTGAAAATCCATTGGATTTTCATTGTAGAACTTTCTTAAGATATCTTATCTCAGTCAAGAGACTCCAGTAAGTTACTAGCTCCTTTAAAGTTTGTCCCATTATGGCTGTACAGTTTTGTCGGTCTGCCTCGTCTCGCTATAAATTTTTGTAATCCTAACAAAAAAGTGGTGTAAAGGCTTTGAATCAACTCTAGATGAATAGCTCTATACACAGCGCAAGCGAATAGTAGTATCCAACTCTTACTTCCATCCTTTAAGCGTAGAGGAGCAGCTGAATCCACTCCCGTGTTATGACAAGGTCTCGCAGTAAACAACCCCAGGATACATCAAGGAGGTGGCGTACAGAAAGAATAGTACAAGCAAGACCACCCGTCGGTAAAATGAAGAAGAGACCTGCCGAAGTTGAAGACACAGAGCAAAGATCGAAACAGCCTAGGGTTTACAGGCAAGCGTCCTCGAGGACCGATGGGCAAAGAACCAGTTTGCCGGCAAGTAAAAGGAAAAGACACGATGTGCCGTCAGTACGTCCTAAAAGGCGACTCATCAGGGAACAAAAGAGGAAAACTTATTTCACTTTCAGAAAAGCCAATTTTATGTAGGGCCACTATTTTTGCCCATTTTTCAACAGTAAGTGAAGGTGTTTTAAGCCATTACAACAATTATACAACAGCACTGTGTACGCAAAATCCAATAACGAACTACTAATAAACGAGGCAGGCAAGTTATATTTATAGCAGTAGAAAGCGTCTGATGCAATCAATGCATGAGATGACGCAATCAAGAGCGAAAATGATGCAAACTGTTAAAATACAGGAAAACGGCTACTGGTCATAAACTTTTGCACGTGACTGTAATTCGTAAACAAAGTGATCCGCTTAAAACGTTGGCGGAAGAATTGCTTTTTTGGGGATCGCCTTACGAAATTCCCTGACTTTTCCAGATTTTGGCTAAAATATTTAAATACCCTGATAGTTTGGTCAGTTCTCAAAATCCCTCACTTTTCACGTTTTCCAGGTAGTGTGGCAACTTTGGTGATCTCAACTCCATTGGTTGTTGACAATTATTTTAAATTTTCCTGTAGAATTAATTAGAAAAGGTATATAAATACAGAATTTTTTTTACACATCTATATCTATTCTAATTACTGTCATGGAACATAAATTGACTCAGATGAATGTAGAATGAATCAATATTTATTTATTCTTTCGCATATCAAATTTACTCAAGTCATATCTGCATGGTTGAAGTTGCTAATTGTATTTCTTTAATTTATACTAGTGAAGTTAAAATACAGACACTAGTAAAATATACACTCACTTCCAAAAGTTAAGGACGGAAAGGAAAATGTTAATTTCCGGTAGCCAATCAGAATTGAAGAGTATGCAATTAGCTGCAGAGGTAGATGGAAGTATGCAAATATGTTTGGTAACAGCCAATTGCACTTTCATGTCAAGAAATATGCAAAAAAGGCAGTCTTATAAGAAGCCAGCTTTATGATGGGTTACAGAAGTTGATTGTAAGTGCTGATAGAAGGTGTTTAAAATTTTCGTACAATTTGTTTTCAAGACATACGTGTTTTTCCAGAAGACGAATGGAAGATTTTGATCGCTGGCGTGCTGTGGGGCGCATTGAAGCAGGACAGTCGATCACAGATGTTGCTCTTTTCTTCGGCGTTCATCATTCTGTAATTTCACGTTTATGGGAACAATTCCAAACCCCATAGACAGTTGTCCGAAGGCCCGTAGCCGGTCGCCCAAGGGTTACAACCCCCGCGGAAGATCGATATATTGCTATTGTAGCCAAGCGAAATCGCAGAGCGACCTCCACACGTGTGACATCTATGGTTACAGCGTCCATTAGTACGGCGATATCTGCAGCTACTGTACGCCGAAGATTACATATGAGTGTACTGTACGTCCGGGTACCTCGAGTTTGTGTTTCTCTATCCGTCCAACAGTGGTGCAGGGAACATGTCAATTGGAATGTGTCTGACTGGGGCAATGTCATGTTTACTGATGAGTCAAGATTTGCTCTGGAGCCAAATGATAAGCGTATAAGGATATGGCGTGAACAACGAACACGCAATCAGTCCCAAAACATCACCGAACATCACGCATTCCGATGTGGAAGCATTATGGTGTGGGCAGGGATTTCATTAGGATACCGCACCGACCTTCCCATCTTTAAAAGGGGTTCTTTGAAGGCTGTCGGGTATCGAGATGAAGTCCTGGAACCCATTGTGAAATTGTACGCTGCAGCAGTTCGGCCGTGCTGTATCTTCACGTTTTCCACCTCCAGCCATTCTTATTGAGCTGGAAACTGCTCTTCAAGAAGAATGGCGATTGCTTAATTCTGCGGTGGTTGTTCACCTAATTGAAAGCATAGTCACAAGGTGTAAACTTTGTATACAGATGAGGGGGATCACATACCCTATAAATGTCCTTTTTTTTCATTTTATGCTGTTCATTTTCACTTTATACATAATTCTGTTTAAGTCTCCAATATGTCCTTATCTGATAACTTACAAAAATTTAATATTTTTTTCATTTCTGTATATAATTATTGATTTTGTTTTATGCATAAATATATATGCTACTTTCCTGCCAAATTTTGTGTCAATCAAAGCAGTATTTGTTGATTTTTTTGCATTTTACATCTTCATGCTTAACTTTTGGAAGTGAGTGTACAAATTCTGTATAAGTGAAAATAAAATTGCTACATATGAACAAGGTCTTTCTACTGACTAGACCCACGAATCTTGAGCTTAAAACCCAGACTTTATTATTAATCAATCCTTGCAGCCCAAAGGTATAATAATGTGATAAAGAAATAAAAAAACAGTTTTTATTACTTCGTTAATTCTGAATATTTATAAAAATTTTACTAATCCAAATTTTATTAAAAACCATCTCATGATTTGAAAGAATAGATGGGTGATGAAGTTATTTAAATTAAAATGAAATTGTGTGTGATATGCTAATCAATCTAAAATATTATAGTAGTTTAGATAAATTTCAACCTTACACTGATAACTGTAACATCTGTTATGAGAAAGAAAATTTCATGATAAAAATTTGATTAATAAAAGAAGAATTATCTTACTGTAGTTCCTTCCCTACGGCTGGCAGCTTGCTTATTTAGTATTTCATTTAGAAGTCAAACAAAAAAAATCAGCGTTATATAATAAATTGACAATAATACTGACAGGGTCTTTTCACCTAACATTATTAATCAAACAGTTAAATTCTCATCTCAACACACGAAAAGGCAGACTCTTGTTTTAGGAGATTATAAAAATTCTGTTGTCATTCCCTTCTTTCCATCAATTAGTTATGAAGTTGCATGCATTTTACAGAAATTTAACTTTTGGGTTGTTCGTTCTCCCATCAATAAAATTCCGAGTTCCATACTCAAGGACCCCATTCCAGATAAGAATTCCTGGGGTATTTACAGGATTCCTTGCCAGTGTGGTTTCATTTACATTGGTCAAACTAAGAGAGCCTTAAAATTTCGCGTTAAGGAATATGAGACATATATTAGAGAAAAGGAAACGCAGAAGTCTTCTGTTGCCCAACGTTGTTGGTCCGAAAATCCCACTTTCAATTTTTCTGCTGCCAAAATTATTCAAAAAACATCTTCCATTAGTGAACTGGATTTTCTAGAGGCATTTTACATTCAAAAAAATCTTTCTGTTATAGTTAACAACCCTAATTTCAATCCATCTGTGCCTTCAGCCTTTAAAGAAATTATGTTTTAGTTCTGGTTTCATTAACAGATGGCGCTAGTAGCTTTTGTCTTCTGTCCAGGCTTTCTTATCTAACCATTATATCTTATCTCGTTCATTTGAGCTTTTGCAGCCGAGGATGGTGGTTCGGTAAAACCATCGAAACTAGTCCTGTGAAAATTTGAAAATATAACGCTGATTTTTGTTATTTGACTTCTAAATTAATATTTGTTAGGCGTGTTTTTGTATCTTAACTGTTTAGCATTTGCCAAATGATGTCTGACCCATCTGTCATTTCACCCTTTTTATCACTAATAAAGGCAACAGGCAGGTACAGTGTTTAAAAGAGATGTGGAGAGAGAACAAAAACAACCATGGTTTACATAGGAGCAGAACAAAGTTCAGCAGCAGCCGCATGATAGCGAACTACTATTAACTACCATACAGGTCAGGACATCATTGTAAAGTTATTTCAGAAGAAATTATTGCAAATATTTATGTTTGATGGTGATTCAACCAGAATTCAAATATTGTCTAAATTCAGAGTACAAGTCTGATTACTTTTTGTATTTAAATTTATCAAAATTTAGAGCTTCATAATTTGATTTTTCTATACATATCAAGTCTTTTGCGCCGTAGAATGAAAAGAATTTAACTTAAAATATTCTCTTGGAAAAATGCTTATTAAAAAATGCATGTCTATGTAAAAAATAATGGAAAGAATTTTATTGACAGACACTGTATATTAATTAATTAATATCAAATTTTTATCAAAAAAGCATATGTTACATTCACAATTGCTAGTGTCAGAATTTATGTTTAAAGTAGTTGAATTATTCTCAATTTTTACATACTAAGAAGAGAAACAAAAAACAAAATTCTCTGTTTATTTTGAAATTTTTTTTACAGAAATGTGTAAAACTTTATATACAAATGCTAGTAAGTCAAATATATAAATATATACAACATATATCAGATATGCATTACTATGTCAATTGCAAGCAGTAAAATTTCTTCATATGTAACAATTAACTACTATAATGTTGTGTTATATTCCTTTAATACTCTAAGGTACACTAATAGCTCACAATGAAAGTGTTAGAGTAGTAACTTTAAATATGTATACAAGTTCATTTATTTACAAATACATCGAGATTTTATTTAAAAGAGAATTTTCTGTTAGACTGCTGCTTAAGATCTTTAAAACAGTAACTTTTATAGAGAATTTTACAAACTCCTGAAAAGTGCCTTCTCACATTTAATTAAACTAAGGTAGCAGAATAAAGTTTATACAGTTTCTTTCAACTGCAGTAATTCAGACTAGTGTGGGGGGGAATTAAATAAGTCTGTTATTTCAGCCTAAACAATGTCAAAATATAAACACTTGAAATTTTAATTCAAAAACTTAAAAAAAAAAGCCTTTAAAACAATTAGTGTTATTAAAAGAATTTTTTCCATAATTCATTAATTTAGATTAGTTTTTCTTTGATTAATCAATTTTCTGTTTAATAAGTTGATGTTATTAAAACAATTTTCTTTTCTAATATTTTATTATTATCTATTCAACTAATACTGCCACTAGTTATGCTTTGATTTAATTATTAAGTACTTACTCTCAACAGATTTCCAGATTTCTTTTTTAACACTATTAAAAAAGTTACTAATATCACATAATATATTAATACTGTATAATTTAACAAAATGCTAAGCAAAAAAAAATTTTGCTAGTTCTTCTAACTGCATAAATATACAAAAATTGTACATCTTAACTGAAAACTCTGTTGTGGACATATACTGAAATACACAAATTATTTCAATTCATATGTATTTAATTTTATTCAAGTTTCTAAGAACTAAGGATGGACATAATAACAGTTTAAGCCATTGAAATGAATGTAATAAAGAAATTGTCTTATTTTACAATTATTAGTACAACAGTTGTTGAACAAAGATGGTTTTAGGCTTATTTCCAAAAATATAAATTCTAGACATGTACTTCGATTTACTAAAGTTCTCAAAATAAATAGGGATTTTTTTAGAATTGCTTCAACATTGGGGTAGGAGTATTTATAAACATAAGTTTTTTATAGTCCTTGAAGAGAAGTCCAGTTATCATGCTTCACTAAGTTATGGGCAGGCTAGTTCATATTTTGTATACAAATTCGTGGAAGTAGTTTAATGTTTACTTGGGATAAGTCACAAATTAAAAAAACCACAGCTGTTTCACTTAATGTATCCACTTGCACTTGCTAAAGCAAGCAATTTTTGTTTTGCAGTTACTCCCTAAATTTTAAGAAATGTTTAATTTCAGTTGAAAATATCATATGAACAGTGATGAGGGAAGTAAATTTGCTCCCTTACAATCTGTGAAATACAATCTGTGTACGTAAAGGCGTGAACTTTTCAATATTTAATTGGTAAAGCATAATGAATACTTTAATGCCAGAATTTTTGTTCAATAGTGGCCATATAAAATGTTAGATACTATATCTAAGAATTTTCGCATTTACCATGTTGAAACTGATTTATAAAATCATGGTTATACTTTGAGAAACTTGGTGACTAAACATACATGCCTAAAATCAATATTTAAGAAAATAAGAATTATAGCTATCTTTTCAGAATGCCCTATGTAAGATAAATAAGAGATAAAAATTCAGTCTTTCATATAATGATCTAGTGAGAATTATATGAGTCTGATATATATCTTACAACATTTATATGCAGAGAAGTCACTCAAGTATTTTGAAATTTGGAAAAACGTAAATGGAAAGTGCTGATATGGTTTACAGATTAAGTTCACATGTGTTTCTGATGGATAGTAGTTGATGCTTTTAGGTTAATTTAAATTAGACAGGTGCTCAGAAATGAGCAAAAACGCTCCAAAATATTTAAACAATAAAAGAAATAACTTAAAAGGTTATATTTTGAAGTAAATTAAATCTGGAAATTTCACAAGCTTTAACTAGTGATGTAAGAACATCAACAAAATTTTAAAGATATGTAATTTGAGGAAGAAGTTCTATACCTCGATCTTTATAAATATCTCTCCTAACTTTCTTAAAACTCTCATGAAGAGTAGTCTTTTTGTTCGAAAATTTTCCTCCGGAATGTTTTCGGCGGCTGCTGTTCTCACCAGTACACAAGGATGTTCGAGACGAGTCACTCAGCTCTGTTTGCATTCGATCAAATGGTACGCTAGTTTTGCGATTTTGCCAAACTGAAGAGAATGAATGAACTCTGGAGCGATCATGAATAGTTAGTTCAAATGTTCCAGTATCTTCCACTTCTACACTGGCTGTAGGTACATCAAGAGACGGCGAAATAAGCTCTGGATTACGAGCTAAAATTTCAACAATTGCTGCAGCTTGGGGTCGTTGATGAGGCAATATCGCCCAGCATTGCAGTAGCAAATTAGATCTAAAAATAATACGGTATTAATATTTTCCAAATATTTTAGAAGGAAGCTTGTTTAAAGCCAAAACAAAGCTTTAAAAACATAAAATCTATCAGAATATGAAAGTAGAAACTTACAGTTCAGGCTTGCATCCTTTAGGAACAGGTAAAGTGTTATGATCTTTTACATGTTGTAATACCTGATCATTAGTTAAGCCTTGGTAAGGAAAACTTGCAAAAGTAATAATTTCATACAAAACCACTCCATAACTCCAAACATCAGACATTGGTGTAAATAAACCATCTGTTAAACTTTCTGGAGCCATCCATCGTATGGGAAGCATACCTTTAAAAAATAGTTTAATACTTTCTAAATAAAATTATATGCATTTTATTAAAAATTTAAAACTTTAATATCATATTTGGATAATGAATAAAACAAAGATGAATGCGAAATTAGGAAAGAAAACTTATTTTAATAAACAATGTTTTAAGATATAATTATATTAAATTATTAGGAAACCACATTTTTAGTAGTTTTTGCAACTAAAATTACACTAGTTTATTTTACAGTATTGCCATGCAAGCAGAAGTATTTGCAGACATTCTCCAAAAGTACAGCAGTTCTAAAATTATATGCATTTTTTACTTCTAGAACAGTAACATAGTCAGAAGCTTTCCTACACCATTTGATGCCCAGAATCATCTTTAACAGGAAAACAAGATTCATCTGATAAGTGGCTGCCTGTAACATTTGTAAGATCTGCAGTAATTTGTGCAGATGTACAACTTGTTTCTTTTAACCATAGCAGAAGTATATGAATCTTGGCATTCTTAAACTAGTATTTGCTATAAATTGCGCTATTCTTTAGGAAAGTACATTATCTTCAGAACTGTAAATGAGATATTTACTCACTACAACACTTATTTCAAACCAACAGCAATTCATAACTCATGTCATCTTATACAGATGTTAAAATTTTCCAAACCAGCAGTTCAGTGACTATTTTTCCTGCACTTGTTAGCACATGTGTGTCTAAAGTGCACCTAAAAATTTTTAAAATGTGGCCCAAACACAAATTATGAAAGTAATTAAATTTACACATTTTTATTAAAAAAATAAGTGTTTGAATTTAATTCTTATATAATCGGTTTGTTGACATTTATTTTAAAATAAAAATATCTTAGTATGTCAGGATGTATTAAAACCCTTCGCGTATGGCTCGCGCGATTTGCACGGCATGCGAAATCCGTCTGGTAATATAGATCACGTGAAAACAGCGTGCATAAGTTTATTTCTCTTATTTTCAATACGGATCCCTCTTTTTCTCCGTGTAGGCTAAGAATATTATACTATTCATGTTCCACGTCTCGTTTTGCACCTAGATGGCGCTACAGGTTTATATCATTATAAGAGAGTACTATTGCTTCTTTCATTTTTGGTGGGAACTGTCTTTGTTATCTGCAGGGCCAGAATTTTAGGTTTATAAGTAATAATAACAAGTAATATTATTAGCTATACAAATTAGTTAGCACGTAGAGTTCAATTTATACTTTTACAATTCACAAAAGTTCACAAATTGTGAAATATTTAAATACATTCAAAAACCGTTCCATGTGGTATATTTTACCACACAAGAGAATTTACGTTTCGAATTATGTGTGTATCCACTCGATTTTATATTTCCAAAAATAATCAATCATTAATTGTCAAAGTTTTTTTCCCGCCATTAAACTTTTAAAAACTTTAAATATGTATACAAATTTTTGACGAATTACAATATTTGTATATTACATTATTTTATATATATTATAAAGTATATTATATTGCATTCTAAGTTCCTAATTCTTTTATCAGATTCTTAAAAACGGTATGAATAATTCATATTCATTATAGTTGGGGCTGCATGCTCATTATGATGCATATTTTCCAAAAGAACTTTAGTATAATTTTCAATTTTCACTATACACGAGCTATAATAACCAGAAGATTTTAATAACCTATTAATAAGTGAGCACTGCAATAAAATTAGCACGATGCATAAACTTTTCTTGAATTGATTTAAAGAAGCAGCCTCTATTTGAAATACACAGAAACCAGACACGTTAATTTGTATTCAATAGTTTAATAAATACCCTTTAGAACAATTTATAGAAAGAAAAAAAAATCTCCTGATAGAAAATGGAAACAGCTAATAGTCAAACATACCTAAAATTGTTGAGACACTCCTTTCTTAGGCAGTAGTACCATATATGATCAGAGGCTGTTTTTAGAAGTGAATGCACTTTATAAAAAAGGTACAACAGAATTTGCAAAAGAATGTTGAATGATTTTTACCATTTCTGAAAATGACAAAACTGTATATATCTCCAGTAAAGAAGAACTGAAATAAATTGTCACTTTGTAAAATCCACAAATCAAGCTCAAAAAAGAAATTTTTGGTTCTTTGTTTGAAAATATTTGTCTTGGTATTTTAAAATAATAGAAAATTTGTTGGATATTCAGCTGAATAATCATAATATATACAAACTACTACTATACAAACTACACTACTAAATATTCTAAATGTAAGTCAGATATGTGCTATACCTTTAATTACACACTCTGTCTTAAAATTAGTAAGGATTTCAATCATCAACACTATCGATATCGCTTACATCGATGATAGCGTAGTTGCTTGTTACAGCTCTTTCCTTCTATTACTTGATTGCTGAATATTCAGTAATTTACTCATTATTGCAAGATGAAATCTGCAGTGAGACTTATCTCAATCCTTTTATTATATGTTTTATTAGTACATTTTCCCAGTTTTCTTTGCTTTACATCATAAAAATGGAATTAACTATGTTTACATGTATATGCAATCAAATTTAGCTAGGATACTGCGAGTATTGCATAAGCACTTATCTGAATTTTAACTTTCTAAAGTAAAAGTCATTCATCCATTGTATTCTTCCAGTCCCAAACATGATATAGTGTTGGGTGATGCAAATACCAAGATTGGGAAAGAAGACAAGTTCAGACCCACCGCTGGTGGGCATAGCCTACATTGCAACTCAAATAATAATGGACAGAGGTTGATATTTTTTGCTGCAGGACATGACATGGTGGAGGCCAGTGCTTACTTTCCACACAAACGCATACACAAAATGACACGGAGATCACCAGATTATGGCACCTTTAATCAGATTGATCACATCTTAATCGATCTTGGACATGCATCAGATGTACTGAATGTCAGATCATATTGTGGAGCAAATTTTGATTTGGAGCACTGCTAAGTAATGGCGAAAATTAGAGCAAGAATTTCTAATGTCTGTAAAAACCAAGGGGTTAAATTAGAAAAATATAACTATCAGCTGTTGAAAGATACAGAAATAAGCAAAAATACCAGAAAGAATTGGAAATGAAATTGAAAAACATTAAATTGGCGAAATGGGAAGTATTGATGAGAAATGGAATTCACTAAAATTAGCTAATATGGAAACTGGCAACTCTGCCATAGGAAAAGTTAAAAAGAAAAAATGTGATGATTGGTTTGATCTGGAGTGCAGAGCTGCTACCAAACTTAAAAATAGGGCATATAAGAATATGATACAAAGAAAATATACTAGAATAGACGTTGATGAATACAAATGTGCCAGAAAAAAGGGGGAAAAAAGATCCACTGTATTAAGAAGAGGAAATTTCATGAAAATCTCTTAAAGGATGTTGAACATCTTAGGGGAGTAAGGAAAAGCAGAGCTTTCTTTCATAAGATTAATCATGGACGAAAAGCTTCAAGCCAAGAACTATGCTGTGCAGAGGGAAAGATGGCAATATTTTAAGTGCAAAAGGTGACATTCTTCAAATATGGAGGTAGCACATGAATGAGCTGCTGAATTTCAACCTGCCTTCAGAAGTTAGTGGATCAACAATCAGAAATTTAGAGCCTATTGATCCCCCTCCTTGATAGAAGTGAATAATGCTATAAAAAAACTAAAATACAATAAATCTCCTGAACCTGACAATATAGCATCAGAACTTTTAAAAGTTGTGGGACCTGTGTACAGCTTATAAAGGAATTAATTAAACATATTTGGAAGAGCGAGACACTCCCAACGGAATGGAAACTTAGTATCATTTGCATGATACACAAAAAAGGTGATGTGCTAGACTGTAATAATTATAGAGGATTTAGTCTTCTTTGCACATCCTATAAAATTATGTCTACTATTCTTTTGGACAGACTTTTGCCATTTGTTGATAACTTGATAGGTGACTATCAATGTGGATTTAGGAAGAGAAGATCTACAACTGAGCACATTTTCAACTTAAAACAGATTTTTGAAAAATGTAGAGAATTTGGAATCGAGACTCACAATCTTTTTATCGATTTTAGAACAGTATATGATATTAATAACAGAGAATTGCTCATAAAATTATAGAAAAACTTGTTGCACTTATAGCCTTGACTCTTAAAGAAACCATAATAAAGGTACGCATACAGGGTGATTGCACAGAACAGATTGAAGTAAAAAATGTAGTGCGACAGGAGGATGCATTAACATAGCACTCAAAAAAGTTATTAGAGACTCAAAGATCAATATTAGAGGAAATATTTTTACTATATTAAGTCAGTTCAAATATTGACTTATGCTGATGACATTGGCATTATTGCCTGAAGTGCTCCGGCTCTCAAACAAGCATTTATGGCATTGGAACAAAGTGCTAAAAGAATTAATTTATTTGTAAACAAAAATAAAGCTAAATATTTATCTTGCTTAAAGTCTGACTTACAACTTAGAAACTGGCAATTATAAATTTGAAAAAGTTAACAGTTTTACTTATTTGGGAACAGAGATAAATAATAAAAACGTGCTGGCCCCAGAAATATATAAAAGAATCATCGCTGCAAATAGATGTTTTTATGCCCTGAAGAATTATTTAAAATCCAGGTTTCTTAAATTAAGGACTAAATTGCTTCTTTACAAATGTTGTAAGATCTGTCTTGACTTCTGCATCTGAGACTTGGGCACTGACTTTACATGATGAGGAAGCTCTGGGAATTTTTGAGGAAAAGATCTTACATTGCCTTCTTGGTGGGGTCCAAGTGAATGGATCATGAGGAAGAAGACCTAATTCAGAACTCTACAAAATTTACAAACAACCTGATATTGTAAAATTCTTCAAATTACAGAGACTTAAATGGGCTGGCCATATGGCTAGAATGAATGAAGATTGTTGCTGCAAGAAAATCTTTCTGGCAAAGCCCATGGAAAATAAACCTTGGGGTAGAACCCCGCTAAGATGGATTGATTGTGTGGAAAAAGATCTTAATATTTTAAAGGTTAAAAACTGGAAAACAGTTACCAGAAGTAGAGATACCTGGAGAAGGCCAGGACCCACCCAGGGCTGTTGAGCAATTGAACAAGAAGGTAAAAGTCAACTTGGAACATAATGCTTGCTTAACTTGGGTAATAACTACGATTTTTTTGAAATAACACTGAAATTTATTCTTTCAGATAAGTGAAAATACAAAATTTTGTATGTAAAATAACTGTGCAAATGCATTAATTTGCACAGTTATTATAGTAGTTATTAGTTCCATGTAGTTATTAGAGTTATTTGCAAGAAAAAAAAAAGACAAAATTACCCTTTTTGTTGTATCGATAATAATCAGAATCAAACATAGGTCTGCACATTCCAAAATCAGCAATTTTCACTGATCTATACATGTTAACTAAACAGTTGCGGCAGGCAAGATCTCGGTGAACATATTTTAAATCTGCCAAGTAACTCAGACCTCGAGCAATGTCCAAAGCCATATTTGTTAATCTTCTGTCAGAAACTTCATCACTGTTTCCTCTATCAGCTTCGGACACTAAGTTGCGACGACTCAAAAGATAAGTTTTGAGATCACCTAAAAAAAAATATGCACAATTTCATCACTAGAGATTATTTTAACTTTTTTTATATAGTGAGATGTCTTCTCACAAGATGAACTTGTTCAACTATTAAGAACTAAAAATTTGTTAATCAGACAAAAGAATAAATACATTATTAGACACTAGCAGGTCATGGGGTACTTAAATGGAGATACACAAAACAAATTCCGAAAATTAAAAAAGCAGATATGATGTAACTTATAAATTAAAATACATTTCTGCCTTCATAAGTTAAAGGAAAACAATGCAACTAAAAGAAAACAAGTTTTAATGTGTAAAAAACTGTAACATTTCTTACAATAGAATGTAAAGAACAGTCAAGTAGAATTATTGTAAATTAAATCCATTCAGTCTTTTTTTGAAACAAACAAATTAATAACATTTTCATTGATTTTAGATAAACCTTCCCCCCCCCCCCA
>KK120630.1:47376-71183 GCA_000611955.2 Stegodyphus mimosarum
TTTATCTCCACGCACGAGACTTACGGAAATTCTAAAGATACATTCATTTTAAAATGATTTTGCGATATTGATTTTGAACTGAATTTTATGGTTTGAGTACGTAGTACGTGATATTTAATAAAAAAAAGGTAGCACATGAAACGTTAAAAAAACGCGCCTTTGGACGTAATTTAAAATCTGAAATCTTTCAGATTTTTTGTATTTTTTAAATTTTTATTTTTTTATTTATTTATTTATGAAAGATTATTCACTGTTTTTTGAAAATAATTCTGTCTGAAATGAATTAATTTTGAGGCCATCCAGGAAGAACGAAATGACATCAGTAAGTCCCATCTTGCAGTTAAAAATATGCAAACTCTTAAACGCACACACATACACACACCTCGAGGTGGGGAGTCAGAGAGACAATGACACACCAAGAAGGAGTTAACCAAACCAAAGGAAATTTAGAAGATACAATGTATAGGTACGAAAAAAGATTAAAATTTTACGAATGCTTTACACAGGAGGTAAAACTACATATAGTAAATAAATCAATAAGGAGTTAGTCCATCTCTGGACTCATAGATTTGGTGGATGATCGCCTGTAGGATTTCTTGCTAAACTTTCTCCAACAGTCCTGTAGATTCGTGATAAGCATGGGATGTCGAAGATGCCTGCTCATTAGTCTCCAAATGTGCTCCATTGAAGAAAGATGTAGCTGGCCCTGGAAGTATTTCACAAGCATAAAGACAATCATTAGAAATGACTGCCATATATGCCCAAGTATTATCGTACTGAAATGGAAGCTTGGAATGGCTTGAATAGCAACACAAGAAGATTAAAATATTGTCATAGCACTACTGTCAGCTCATAGTGTAAAATATTGTTATAGTATGCTGCAAGGTCATGGATGACAACTAAAAGGATGCAAATAGATAGGCAAGTGTCTCACTGTTGTTCTGGACATCTTCAGATGTTTTCTTCAGTCATCGTGGCTCAGTTTGAAGTTGCTGAAGATAGTTCTATTGTAATCAGTGAGATTCCACATTGAACCAGTTGGGCACCACGGCAACATGCATAGTGGAAGGCACAAGTGGGTAGTTGATGCAATGGCTGTATTGTGGTTCAGAATCGCGATTATAGTGGCCACAATGACCACTATAATCGCATGATCGCTATGTCCCAGTTACATGTCGGATCATTGATAGTAATGAATCGTGTTGAGAGAGCAGCTTTGACATCATGTTCTGTTATCTCCCTAGATCAACTAATGGATTCTTGATGTTAATATTCTTGCCAACACCATCAAATATTGGCATCAGTGTCATCAAACATAGCTCCAACCCAAATGGCAAGCAATTGTTTGATTTGACTACCTTCCTTTTTTTTAAGCCAACAAAACATCATCTATTGTAACTGTTTGCATATGCTCATATTGCCTGAGAACCCGTTTGTAAAACAATGGTACCATCAATGTAAGTAGACAGGATCAAACTTGAATAAAGTTACACCCTAAAATTGGAATTTGAGCTCTGTTATACACCATCTGGAAGCTTAGTTGTTATGCTGTTTAGCTCCATTCATTGGTCGCTAAAATTTAATCTTTACCCTTCACCTTGCTGGATTGAAAGTGTTCACAAATGAAATTTTGTTATGATCAGATAGATTCTTCTTGGTGCAGTTCTTTTTTTAATGTTGGTTTGATCTTAAGAGTGTATTTTTATATTTTGAACTACAGTCCAGCTCAAAAACTGAAAGATTATTACCATTAATACGAAACAGAAGAGTTTTGAAGCAACAATTTTTATGTGGGTTTGCTGAAACCTAATGCTATTTGGACACATCCCGACCTGTTATTATGCAGAATGAACTGCACGATGTTATGCAAAGTCTTTGAATTTAATAACAAAACAAAATATCACAGATTATTGACAAGAAACTATACCCTGGATCATAAAATATAATGACGAGAGAAATTTTTTAAACTAAATTTTATTTTTTAAAACATGAAAAAAAAGTATTTTTAAATGACTAAGAGAAATTTCCATATGTGTGTATAGATATATATAGATAGATAGATATATAGTGTTATCAGTCTGAATGCAAACTGACTTTTTGCAGTCATGATAAAGTTCTGAATGAGGAAACTGGTCGATACCCCTTAGAATAGACGGATTTTGAGCAAAAACATACGAAAATTATTTTCTTTGGTAAAATTCATGATTTCGAAAATCACAGAATGTAGACACTAGATGTCAACAGCATGGATGCTTTCGGAATTTTGCCTCTTTCAGTTCCAAATTATATATTTCTTTCCGGCATCAACATATTTTCATTTTTAGTTAATCAAAAACTCGACATTGTCAAAGGTATCCTTTCCCCTCCCTCTACTTTGCCTTTGAAAAATAATACCAAGTTGGTTAGACGTTCCTTCCCATGCCTTAGAGAACTGGCAAAAGGGCTCCTATTCGAAGCTTTTAGAAAGTCCACATCAAACCATGATTCCACCAATGGATAAAGAATAGATGAACATTTGTCCACTATAACTCCCTGTGTTTCAAGACCTTGTAAATAAGACTCAAGATTATTGTAGAGGGATATTCGTGACAATTTTTGGTCAGATTGCACAGAGATTATTAATTCTAGCAACTCCTTGACATATACTTTCACTAAAATATCTTCTCTATTCAGACGAGCCTTTAGGCCATCTACATCATTTGCATAATTCACTCTGATTGGTGGGAAAATTTCCACTACTTCTCTTGCTCTGGAAACAATGACAACTGCTTGTATTAAACACTTCAATTTATTTCCAGGAGCAATATCGTTATCTTTATCAATACGTTCAAATTGGCTCCAAAAGGGTAGCCATTCTTTTAAATTATCACCAAACTGTCTAAACTGTAATTAAGGCAAAGTAAACCTTTTCTTTGAAGTACTAGTTTCTAAAATTGGCTGAGAAATCATACCTTGGATTTGAGCCTGAGCTTGAATTCTCGCCAATTCAGCTTCATTTATTAGTTTAATTTTCTGTATCTCAGACATTCTCTCAATTTTTTCTAACTCAAATTCTTGATCTTGTTTCTTGATTCTGTTATCAACAATATTCTCCAATATTCCTTTAAAAAAACCTGGGCTAATTTTACACTCACTGCTATTTAGAACAATATTCTTTAAATCAAAGATTTTGCTAATAGTGCACCTACTTTGCAATTTGATCTGGCAGAAGTTTTAAATCTTTCTTTACATATTTCAATGATAAAAATATAATATAAATCTTGATAAATACATGTTGGTTAACTTTACAAAGTCCTGTAAGAGGATGTCAAGTGTGAGATGCAATCTGAAAATTCACCAAATTATTTATTAAACTAACTGCCTTTGAGCCCTAGGTTTGAAAAAGGCTTTTTATGAAAGAAATTTTATGCATAAAAATTTTTCAAATAAAGACAGTTTTATTTACAGCATGCAAATCTACCAAACCATTTCAAAGAATCTCACATTCCAACACATAATTTTTTAAAGAATACTCTTTTCCGAACAACAATAAACTGAAATTAAATATTATTGCCACACACAAATTATATTAATAACATTTTGTTTGTATTGCTATAAAGCTAATGTACTTATATTTAAATAAATAAATGTTTAACAACTAGACATAACACAGATGACACTGCTTTAATCTTGCTTTCCTGGACTGGTTGGTCAATAAAACACAAACATTTAGTACTCGGGCATACAGTGCCTTCACGTTAAGCCTTTGATGGCACAGTAATGGCAGGCATTATCTAACAAAATGATGCTGCAACTATGGATGTAACAGTTGTGGAGATTGCTCATTGAAATGGTTCTGTATGTTAATACAACAATGTACCAATCTTCAGAAGGGGTGATAACATTTGGCCAAGCCAGCACAAGTCTCTGGACAACTGTTTGACTTGTTTTTAATTGTTTCCACATTCCAGATGCTACCAAATGATGAATGCTAGAGAAAAAACAACATATTCAATTTACGGTCCTGCTTGAATATGATCTACAGCATGGTAGTGCTTTCTATCAAGCATTTATAAATTATCCTCCAAAAATTATAAACATTTTGTATCAGTGTTTAACAGAGGGCCAAGATCTTTGCTAAGCTGTTTGCTTAAAACGCCAAAACACCTTTAATTGCATGAGATTCACAACAATTTCTTCTCACCATTTATTAATGAACAAAGACGTGTGAAGTCTTAAAATGATGTTGTTTCTAGTTCCTAACATAGGAGCTTCCATTAGCTCCTGAGTGCATACTAAGTCACCTTTAACCTAAAGATAATAGACAGCAAAATAATCCTTTTATGACAAGACTGTCAACAATAAAGATGAACTGATACAATGCATTTGGGGAAACTGCACTTTAGGCTATTATGTACTTTAGGGAGGACAGAAATTAGCATGGGTAATTTCAGCCATTGGTCATTTGAATGCAAAGCCATCTCAGGCGTTTAGTTGTGAAAGAGTTAAAGGAAGCTTCTGAAACCCTTTAGAATGCTGGCACCTTCAGCAACTACTTAATTAGCATACTTTCGGACAGTCAATTACGACTGGCTGTAACATGTGATACTTGCATGCTATCATCTGCAACAATTTTCAGGCACTGAAATTCAACTACATTTAAGAAAATTACTATTTTGCATTATGTACTTAACTTTTAAAGCCATTGTACTTAAAAAAATGTAAAAAATTAATAATTTAGAATATGGCAGTATGCAAGTTTTTTTTTCTTTTTGTAATATGCATTTAATATGACATAAAAAGTAAGGGGGATAGAGAAAACATATCCAGCAATATCATTCTAGACCAGATAAAAAGTTGAAAACATAATATATACATACTGACACGATAAGCAAATTCAAAATGCAAGCAATGAGGAACTACAAAGGTCTCAAAATGATTGCACATGTAAAGTAAATAGGTATAGTCAATGCAAGTATAGACAGAGAAAATTATATTAATTTTAGTCCTATCATGACATTGAATTAATATGAATTTTGACAACAGGAACATTAACTGAATGCATAGTTGGGAACAGAGGGACATATATGATTAGACCTTAAAAATAAGACTAGTACCTGCCCTAGCTATATATATGTATCGCATCTTTCACTTTTGAAGTCTTTTTAAATATATGATATCTTTAAGAAACTGCACGAGTCAGAGGGCAATGAGCTTCTCAATGACAGAGCTGACTTTTTTCGCTAAAGGACATACACGAGAAGAGAAGTGAGTTTTCATTAAAACACTTGAAATGGTGAGATTTAGTAAGAGGGGCATGAGAAAATGTAGTCATCACACCCCCATTTATTAGGGAGTTTCATACTTCCACATATATGTATCAGGCTATTTGGCTAAGATCACATATCAGAAAAATACAGGGAAGGGCCTGTGGCTGTTGAAAAGTAGGCAATTATGATTACAGACAAGTTTGTTTCAACTTGCTGAGGTGTAAATGCTGAAAAGGCACCTGCTTTACTCATATTGCTATATTACCTTTGCTAATATATTATTGCTGTCTTTTAAGGAAAGCTTTAGGTCATAGATTTTTACAATTTCTGCTGCTTTATTAATTACATTTTCTTCAGCTAAGATGTTTGCTAGTTTATTTCTTGTACATTCAGTACCTTCCCTTGACCATAAAAATGCAAAACCGCATTGTAGTATTATGCAGGGAAATTTAACTGAAAAAAAAAAAATCTAACGTGTAGACCACATGACCTTGCATGGAATATTAAATTGTAAGCATTTTTTCCTGCATTTCATTTAAGCTTATTGAATTGAGTTAAATCTACTACACTGATAGTGCATAAACCATAATAGGATAAATGCACTCTTTAAAATTCACTATATTTATTTACCAAAGTGACACTCTGGCACTAGGTTCACTTAACAGCATTACATCTCATTCATTTTATAACTCAGAATGCACAAAAATTACATCATCTGAAGACTTATCTAATCGCTGCCACGTTTTATTCAAATATTATAATAAATCTAAAACGATCTATAAAAGAAATTAAAGAAATAAAAAAGAAAATTTTTCACACACGATTCCGTGCTGCTTATCTAATGTGCATGCGCTACTCGTAAACATTCTCTTCTGTCCGAGACAGACTGACAACAGTATTTGCTGCTAATATGAAACACTTATTTCCTTTAATTTCATTTGAGATATATTTCTCATACAATCAATTCAGTTTTCACTTTGTGGCAAGGCAAAAATACATAAAAACTCACAATATCATCATTAAAAATTGAAAGATATAGAAAAACGTAAAGCGCCAAATACAGTTAAAACAATTTTTACAACTAGAGTTCCAGGGCAAGAACAAGGAATTTGGCCAGCAGGAAAGAAGGCAGATTTTTCGGTGCACAAAACTAAAAGATTCCATTTAGTCCCACTTGGCAGAAAGACACTGAAGGTGCAGAAAGACTTTCACTATTCTGCTAAGTTTCAAATGTAAAGAAATATGGCTGCTATGGTTAAAAAAAAATACGCTTAGCCACACTTGAACAACAACCACAGCAACAATAATACAACTATTGCATGCAGTTTAACTAGAGGCATAAAAACCTTAACCGGAAGACATGAAAAACATAATTCAACTATTTTTAAAGGAAAAAAGAAGTACAATTTACCAACATATAAGAATAAAAAAAAAATGAGCTCACAGAGCCAAGTAACAGAGTGGGTATATATATATGTAAATATTTGTATACTTTTGGTGCGGCTGATTGCAACCAAAACGGAGGCGCACAACTACATGTTATAGCAGTCCCATATACAAAATTTCAACATTCTGAGGTTATTCATTTTTGAGTAATACGAGATACATATGTATGTATGTAGGTAGGTAGGTAGGTAGGTAGGTACAGACATCATGAAAAAAATCTCATCTGAATCCATTTTAAATCAGTTTTCTAACTCGTTTTGGGAGAAAGAGTCCTTTATTCTGTCCTTACTTACATATGTCATGCAAAAACATCATTAAATACATTTGATAGCGGTCAAAATGGAAATTTTCGTTGAAATATGACATCCGGAATTTTTCGTGATTACAATACTTCCTTTATGTCATACAAGGAAGTAAAAAGAGATGACTGGTGAGCTGTAGTTGACACTGTTTGGAGGAGTCAGTGAGGTATCAGTGTCAAATCAGTAAGGATATTTATTTCTTTACATAGAACGTACATGCCCAACTTAATATACATCCATCTTGGATTCAAAAAGTTTTGTTTGTTATATGATATTTGTTTGGAATATGACTCCAGTTCGATGAGTCATGCACTACCCTTGTTTACCTTTTTGGAGACAATGTTATAACTACTCATGAACATAACTGTGCCTGTTGCTACAATTCAATACACAATCCGAGTTCTAATTCTGAATTTTCACATGACGTAAGAGTTTTTTTGCATAGATTTTATATAAATACATTAGGAATAAGTTTTAAGAAAATTAACAAGAGTCAACGAACAAAGAAAATGATAAGAAACAGTAACAGAAAAATATGCAAAAACTGACATTCCATGAAGTTGCACTTTGAATTTTACACCAAAATCTTCGTGCCCATGGCAAATTTATGCAGTTCTCTGACCTTTTTTTATGTGAAACCAGATAGATTGCTGTGAACATGGATAAAAGTATTTATGCAGTAGAAGTCATGCCACGATGCTGAGTTTCCGTAGTCCTCAGATTTTTTTGAAGCAGTGTACATTTGAAGAATTGCACAAAAAGGGGCAATTATTTTATTATGGATTTTTCTATTTTGTTAATTGCTGCTGCTTTATGCAATTCATTATGTGCTGCCTTTCTTAAAATAGCTGTTGTCTTCTGCATCTTAGCTTGGCAAAATATTAGTTGCCAACAAATGGCAACTTTTTTTGGAATGGACAGAGGATAATCAGAAAATATCAATTTAACCATATCTTCATTTTTTTAAACTATGCTATGGGCACTAATATATATAGTTTACGCTGCTCGTTATGTTATATAGGGTGTCCCATCAAGACAGCTCAAACTCTACACAGCCAGATTCCTCCCTTAGAATACATAAAAAAGGGGCTAAAAAATTTACCTGAACGTCCCATAGTTTTGAAGCTAAATGCAAAAAAAGTGTGATGACCAGGAAAAAAACCATCTGAAACACATCTGTATTTACACACTTTTTCTTCATTTTTTTAAAAGAAAAATGCTCTGCTTTTGAAATTTTTATACCTGCGCATTCTCCATATTTTACTGAATCTGCTGTGAATAGCAATTAAAAAAATATAATATTATCACGGATACAACAGACCTCAGTTCATTACTATCATTCACTTTTTGTAGTAAAGTATATTGAAAAGAAATTTCATGAAATTCTTAAATCAGTTTGTCATTAGGTTTCTCATTGGTACAATTTATTACAGAATATTCAAAGGTTAAAAAAAACTATAACCATGAAAAAACTTTTCCTTGGTAAATTTTAGTTCATTTTACAATAACCTCATAATAACATGTTACAACCAACACTTAAATTCAGCAGCAGCCAAATTTTCCTACTCGCTTATTTTTGTGAGAAATCATAATTCCAAGTGAAGCACACTGGAGCACCAGATTCTAAAGGTCTGGCGTTTAATTTTATATGAAATTGATCTACAGTATAAGAGATGTCATCCTTTGAGAAGAGCTATTAGTAATACTTCGCTGAATTAATGAATAGTAGTAATTACATGAATACTGAAGTGAATCAGTAATACTTAACTTGGCACTCAAGCGTTTCTCAGATTACAGAGACAGCATGAACATCAAAAATATGATATTATACCACATCATAATTAAGATACTACATCCTGCAATATTTTGTTATTCGTGTAATATTTGGTTGTAAATTCTTGAGATTAAAAATTACATGAATTTAGGAAAGATTTTTTGTTTAAATTTTAGTTACCAAGATGATGCTGCATTAAAGTTCGATATTTAATCAACAGTTTTGCCCTTATTTTTAAAGATTTAGAGTAAGATGCTAAGTTTATGTACTATCTCTTCATGTAAACCCCCATCTGTAAATACAGTAGTTTTCCTGGAATATTTGAACAAAGGACATGTTACATAAATTGATATGCACTGAAATTTCATTAAAAATATTTACTTTCATTTTCCATACCATAAGTATGGTAATTTTCTGATGTTTCATTTTCATATTATTTAATGATAATGTAATCTATTATCTACTTTTACATCTCCCAATATTTTACTTAATTTTAATCACTCATTATTTATTACATATCTATTTATCACATTTACTGAGATCTTTGAATTTGTTAATTTTAAAAATTAATACTTGATCATAAATATATAATTTTTGTCACAGAGAAAAGTAATCACAAACAAGAATATATAATTTGCATTTGCACTGTTAATTACATTAATGTGAATCACAGAGTGAAATATTTCTATTAAATAATTGTAGCTTGAAACTTAGTCCCACTACTATCTAATCTCATAGCCACAATTTTCCAGACATAATGCAGCTATTTTAAAACAAAAGGGTGCAAAATGACATGCAAGGAAATCTAGGATTTAACTTGACAGCATTTTGGACTATAGCCTGGTGTACTAACTACCATACCAACCAGCAACAAGCAATCAGCTTCTAAAAGACTCCATACCATAATATTAAGGTTAAAATAAAAATTAATAGATGATAATAAACGTATAGTATTATGAAGAAACAAAATCCTTCCTTTGACTAACCTATTGAAAACACAGTGAATAATTTTGAATTAAAAAGTGAATTCAACAGGATTATTAGCTTCATAAATACAAACACAGTACTAAAAATGGATGGACGGATAGATAGCGAATTTAATGGCATATGACCTAAAAACATCATAATACGCCAAATGTATGGAAAATATATTTCATCTTACTTAAATATTAAAAAAATTACAAAACAACTAAAATAATTTCTGCAAATATAGATAAGTATCTGTTTCCTCAAATACATGTTTACAATATATGCATGCTAAGACAGAAGACCACATTTTCCGGTGTACATTTTAATTTGAAATAATTGCAGAAAATAAATATCAGTAAGCATTTCTTTTTTATTTTGTCTGGAAAAAAAAAAAAAGCTACTAACTCAACTATCTCAAGTCAGCCATTACAATGCCATATATCTCCGAGGGTTGCATTAGTATCATACTATGACAGTTGTGGCTCTGGGGGGCATAACACAAACCCAGTTCCTACTGCCCGAAAAGGGCAGCATAAGCTGACTTTTTCGGGCAGTAGTCTCTTTGGCCATTCGAGTGGGTAGCACGATGGCCATATAGATGGTTTCAATGGTTCCCTCCCCTCTTCCGGTATCTGTGCCTGAGGAATGAGGAGTGCCTGGGTTGCTAGTTTAGTATTAAGGCTTTAAAAGAGAGTTCATTTTAAGGTTTGTACTTTGAGATTGATGTCCAAATTATGCAGCAAGCTGAGTTTGTTTTAGGGATCTTGTTGGTAATATCTGATCTGTCTGCCTAGCATGAAAGCATTTCGAGGGTTATATCCCATAGTTGCAGCACAGACCTTCAAAATTATAATTATAAAATGGAAATAACTGCTGGTAATGTTATGTGTAAATAGGCCATTAGACATTTCTTTGCCAATGTATGCTAACCATTTCAAGGATTATTAAAAGAAGTCTTGAAAGTATCATATAATTTCAGCACAGGAGACATGAAAGCTACAGATACCAGGAAAACTTTCCAAGATAATACATTAGAGTTAACATAATTCCAAATAAGCAGAAAAAGTTTACAGACTAATCTATATTTACATTTGAATCAGAAATAAATTTGTCACTTTTTATTCTGACTACCTGCAGGTCTGCTACAAAGAGATATCTTGAAGATGATGTATTAACTCCTGTGAAATCCTGGTAATGTTTTAACAACCAATGCAGAAAATTAGTTTGGTAATTAGATATCTTAAAGTTTTAATTTATTACTTTCTGCTACATGAATAAAAATTAAGACATAATAGGATGACAATTACTCTTGTGAAGTTACAGGCATTCCTATATTGACAAGTAACAACATTTACTCTTGCATTAGAATAATGCTTAAACTGACAACAGTTATTCTTTTGCAGTACGATCATGCTTGTATTGATAAATACCACATTAAAAAAAATTCTGAAAGCAACTAATACTGGTCTAATACAAGTAAAGGGAGACCCAAACTATGAAATTAAAATAAGAAATGCAAAAACATAGAATAACAAAATATAACTAACCATAAAGCATAAACTCCATAACAGTGTATACAGGTTCCCCCATAGTACACACACCAATTAACTTGACAACATTTATATGATCAAACTGCTTCATAACTTCAGCCTCACTAAGAAAATCTAGCTAGAAAAGAAATAGTAAAAATAATATATTATGATTCACTATTTTGTAATTACTTAAAATTTATCACAATAACCATTGCTTATAATGATCACTGACATAAAGAATTAATCCTTTAAAACAGCGTTTTTCAAACTTTTTTCAGGTGGGGATCACTTTTATAAGTTAGAATGTTCTGTAGGCCACTTTATTCTTGTCCCGTTCAAAAGCAATTTTTTAGCATGCATTACAACTAGTATACTTATATTTTAAAAATACAACTAAAAGTTATTAAATTTTATACTGGCATAAAGTAATTAAGTTAATAAAACAAAAATTATATTTGTTTTTAACAATTCAAGACTTAGAGTTTGGATAATCTTTAACTTATTAACTAAAAATTAAATGTTTATTGCTGATGGATTTGATTGCAAGTAGCTCGCATTCTTGTTTTGCATAATTTGAACATATGCTGGTACGAAGCTACACAATCATAATGTTTTGAATCCCTATTTTCTTGCTAAAATTAGAATGGGAAGTCCATAGATAAACGGTAACAAATTTTATAAAACATCAGTCCTGGGATAAACAACTCTTAAAATCCTAAAAACTGGATAAAGCATGAGGTTTTCACATTGTGCAGAAACATCACGCCAAAGGAACTCCAAACTGTTGCATTGCAATGCATGGTTCAGGTTATTGAACTATTTGTAATGCATTTCTGATGTAAAATTTATTAGCATGTAATTAGATATTCTAAATTTTATTTTCTTTGGGTAATTTTACTTCTTAATTTTCTTATCCTTTTATTCTAAGAAGATCTTGGGAAGGAAAGCTTTTGTATATGAAAAAAATTTAAATATGATAAAATTAATAATTAATGTACATAACATTTGCATGGATAAACATAGTAATGTACCATATATTGAAGTAAAATTAAATTAAGTACAAGCATTGTTTGATTAAACATTGCTTTAATCTACATATTAATTTTAAATGTCCACAATAGATTAAGACAACTCAGATCAAATGAAATTTAATAAGATCGATAAAATGTAATAAGCATATAATTCAGATGAAATAACATTTAATAAGAAAAATTACTCTGAAAATCTCTAGAGATGTGGATTAGGAATTTGCCTAATTTAAATTTCACTTATTGCTTTGCAACATTTTCCTTAGCAAAGGCTAAAAATTAAAAACTAAGACATTTAGTAATCTACCAGGAGAAAAAAAGATATGAAAAACTCGGAGAGTTGGCAGCTATGATATATGATTGCCATGTACAATTTCCAAACACTGAGATTTTCATCTATAGTGCAGTATACAGAGTTAATTTGAATCTTATTATTTGTCTTTTTTGGAAACCTAGGAGGGTTACTTGTGGTCCATTGAGAACCGTTGCTACATAAGAATCAAAATCGTGAAAACTAATAAAAAGAATATCTTTTTAAATAATAATTTTAAAGAAACTTTAAAGAAAAAGGCATATCAGTTTTAATAATCAAGTTTAAGCTAAATTCTTATGCTTTTCTGTTGCATTTTATATTTTTTTCAAAACATATGAAGTGTTAGTGAATGGGATATTAAATCCATTTGACAGGATCATTCGGCAACACCTAAGTCCAAATAAAAGCATGTATTTCAGCAGATTTAATGCTGATGAGATCCCGTTTAAAAATACACTAGTTATTATTAAGGAAAAATAATAAAAGTGATAATTACTCTAAAAGTTACATATAGAATTTAATGAAACTGAACCACAGTATAGCATCAGTTTGGTATAGGAAAATTACCTCTAATTTGGAGTTTGATCTCCCTAGAAGCAATACAACACATACAGTCCAAGGGTCTGAAGAGAAGGAATGAGAGCAGCTATTTGCCTTCCTAAAGCATCCCAAATATGCTCGATACGATTCGGGTCGGGTGATCGAGCTGGCCACTCCATTCGCTGAATTGTTTGCAGCTGAAGATAATCATCCACGATGCGAGACCTGCGCGGTCCAGCATTGTCGTCCTGTAGTAGGAAATCATCGCTTATTGCTCCAGCATAAGGGCATAAGCCTCAAGGATGTCTTCTATATAGGGGCATTCACGATTCCACGTGGAAAGACATAGAGGTCTGTCTGTTCACTCAAAGAGATACCACCCAAACACAGACACTGCCTGCTCCGTACTCATCTCTTTCATGAATGCTTGATGGATGATAACGACGGTTATGATGCTTGATAGTTAACAGCTTGATGGTTGCACGTCCTTGCCACATCAAATAATGCCTATTTGTTTTGGAGGCTAAACCTGGACTCTTCCAGGTTTAGAGAAGAATTAAAGAGAGCAACCCTCCACTGCTCAGTCGTCCAGTGGATATGTTGGTGAGCCCACCTTAAACATTCCCTTCTATGATGTAACACGAGCAGCACACAAATATCTGGTTGCCTCGGACATCCTTCGTGAAGCCTTCCATGCACGGCTGACATTAGCACCAACCTTCTGGTGGTGGCAGCAAGGGAAGATTTGAGTTGACTCCGTGATGTAGTTCTATTTCTTCATGAGGATAACAAATATTGTTATTGGTGCTCATCATAGCGGTTTGTTGTCCTTGGCTGAACCTCTTGGATGCCAAATCTGTGGTTAGAAATTGCTGCCCAAGTCTATAAACCACAGAAAGGATCACTTTGATCCATCTGGCTACTTCTGCTAGACTTTGTCCTGGTTCTAGTCTCGCAATAGCTCTCCATCACAGTTCTTCTGGTAAATGATACCTGGAGGTCATTGTTATGAACTGGTTATAACAGATCTCTTATCTCAGCATCACAACAAAATTTACAGGCTTTCTCACAAACATGCAATTTTTGCTCCTTGCAAATGATGCATTCTGACTGCAGTGCGACTAATTTGCATACTGCAGTTTTACTCAACAACTCTTATTTGGACAATTATTCTTACTTATTATTATTAAATTATTTTTTACTCTTATTTAGACAACTCAAATTTTATACGGATTGCCTTATTTTTGGAAGAGTATTGCTATTTTTGCAATTTTTCTTGATTTTTAAAAACCAGTACACTATATTGCACACAAGACAAATTGAGTGTTTGAACAGCAATATTTGCTTAACAAATCTGATCCTCTTTCAAACCTGCAGTCTAAGAGAAGTAACCTCACATTTGGATGTAAGCCTATTTTTGCAAAATGTTTTAAAAACATTGTGATGAAATTTCCATGGCTAATTGCACAACCTGAAATTTGCAATTCAAACAAAAATGAGAAGACAAATTAGTCAATGAAGATATCTTGGAATAGTTCTTTGAAGATAAAACGATTAATATGCTTATTAAGCAGAACTATATTGCTGTAAAAAGGCTCGAAGTCGCATGGGAAAAAAAAGCAATTTCTACTGCTGAAGGTTGGCTAGTCCAGAGGGAGAAAAAGGCAACTGTTCATAAAAGTTATCGAAAATGTAGGATGCAGATGGTCAATCAACTGAAAAGAAGTTTTCAGAATGTTCATCCTTAGTTTTATAAAAACGTACTCTCCAGCAGATTTTTAATTCGGATAAAACTGTGCTCTAATTTAGAGGAGTGTTCAAATTTTATGATGTTTAAGCTTTACAAATTAACTGTGGATCTTTATCATGCATAGCATTTTTAAATAACCATTTTCTGGATGAAAGCAATAAAAAGAATGTACTACAGTTTTTTTTTTTACAACGAACATGATTGTGAGTGTAAAGAAATTGCTTTTGGTTATTTTAAAACATAAAAGATGATGTTTCATGAAGGCAAAGAGCCTTTGAGTATTACGAAAAATTAAAATGCTTGGATGAATAGCAGAATATTTACAACTACCCTATCAAATGAGATCAGAAGCTGACTTGAACAAAAAAAAGTCTTAATTTTGAACAACTGTCTAGCTCATCAGCAGTGGAACTCAGACATTAATTTCTGCTCCTTACCTCTCAGTGTGACAGCAATCCTGCAACTCATTCATAAGGGTATAATAAGGACTCTAAAATTTTTTTATCGGTGCTTATAAGCTGTGACGAAAATTGTTGATTAAATAAAGAAGCTTAACTAGTATCAGAAAAAGCAAAAAAAATTCTTTGATTGATGCTATACATATAACTATAAGCATTTAGAGCCAAATTTCGGATTAATGCATTTTTAATTGTTTTTGTAAAGCAGTATTTTTTTGAAAGATGAAACCCAATAAATCAAGTAGAAGAAAATTATGTTGATGGTTTATTAAATGAATGGTTCGAAATTAGAATAAGCTTCAAACGGAAAAACAGAAGGAACTGCAGAATAAATATTACATGTTGCTGATGAAAGCAATAATGAAGTAGATTATGAATCTCCAGAGAAATCACTGTCAATGACAGAATGAAGAGAGGCATATTAAGACATTGTGAGAAGAATTCTTCCTTAAGCCTTTATAGTACAGACGAGTATCTAAAAGAGTTTTTTATACAATTTATAACACAGAAAAATGCACAAATAGTATTATACAAAGTACAACCCATCAGATGAATTAAAAACATTTTTCTGACCCACACGATCTATTTAAAATTTCTGACATGTAGCTAAATATATAGGCTAATTTAAGCAAGTATTTGCTTTAATTATAGTTAAACTGTACTTCTACCATGTCTATGATTTTAAAATGATTTCACGTTTTCTATATGAAGTTTATTACTGTGCTTAAACGTGAACGTAATATGCTAAAACACATGCAATAAAATATTATCTATATATTATGCAGAGATAATATCTATATGTAAAATAAAGATGTATCATAGTAACACAAATAGTAACATAAGTTGTAATACAATATAAAAGTACTGCAGTAATTAAATTTTGTTTATAAGAATCAGTGACGGCTAAAGTTGCGATTCTTAATGATCTGTGTCAATGGTATTTCTAATTTACGACCTCTGTATTATGAAAAACAGCAATTTAAGCAGCGCAACGAACATAAGTTGCATTCAAGCGATATCTGCCTTCAAGAAAAAACGTTTGAAGCTAATGTAGCTCATATTTCTATTAAAACTCCACATAGATCCTCTTCAATCACCAGAAGCAGAAACTTAACTACAACTTTCCACCATACATATACTATTGTATTAGAGCACTTTTCAAACTAACCTGAATAGAGATTTTAAATGCCGGTTTATTATTATCAAGAAACTAAATTTAAAATAATTTTTAGAGTTGGTAACAAATATGGAAAGAATCAAGGTTCGTGAGGTGCAAATAACATTTAAAAAACAATATTCTGACACAGTTAAAAAATACCATGAATAATTAATTTAAAAATTTCAATATTTTTCCTGTAACTCTGATGTGTATCTGTTGGAGAGACATCAATATATCATTTGTGCTCATGTCCACCAAGTGACAGTTAAAAGCACAGAATTCCAGTTGTTGAGTGCAGAACTGGTGAACATTGTTTTTGCAAGCAAAAAAGTGCTGCATGAAAATGAATTATGTCAAGGCTTAAAGGATATGGTAATATATATATCTGTATAAGAGGAAAAATTCACAAAGGAAAATAAACTTCTTAAGAAGCTACCATCATGATAAGAATGCTATGCAATATATCAAAGAAGTATCACACCTCTGGCACTATTTAAAACATAACATAAGACAGGCAAAATTGACAATTTGCAAAAAGCATCAAAAGTCCTTTGAAAGTGCATCTCTCTCTAGCATTTATTGTTACATTATTAAATAATACATATAACTTGAGATAAATAAAGCTGTGGAATCAAACTTTAAACTATTCAATGAGGGGTTATTAATTTCGAGTTTGTTGAGCACACATTTTCTCATTTAATATTTGTCAATGAATTATGTCTAGAATGCCCCGTTATCTATTTCTTAGTTCTTAAAAGCTATTTCTAAATTTCCTTGTCTCCAGCCAGAATTATTTCATTAGGTTTTTACAGTTCTCAAGTTTTAATTAACTACCTCTTTAACAATCTTTAAAACTATTTCCATCTTAATATTCACCATGAGTGAAACCTCTGGTGGCCACTATCTGTGACAGTAACAAGTATTTCTCGGCTAGTCATGTTCTGTAAGACTACCAGCTTCACATAAAATGAAAATATCTGCAGTCATGGGTGATCATCTTCCGAGTGTTTCAATGTGTATATACTCGTACTATATTTTGAACAAGCTGATCTCTAATAGACTCTTACCACAACTTTGAAAATTTGCAATATAATAAAAGAAATAAATTTTATTGGAAGAAAAGAAATACATTTTAATAATAATAACCTTTTCTTCAACTTTTGCTCCAGTTTTCAGAGTCTTCACAGCTACCGCTTTCCAACCTTCATTTGGAACATATGCTTCTCCTCCAAATACAGTTCCAAAAGCACCTTCACCAAGTTTGCGATTGATAACAATATGATCACGAGGTATTTCCCACTCATCTAAAGCAAAAGGTACCCTGTTTGTTATTAAACCAAGTTCTTTCATTCTTGCTTCAGTTAATTTCATTCTGCTTTCATACCTGGAACATACAGTTATGTCACTTAAAAGTATATATTACATGATTACTGTTACAGCAATTACTTCACTAAAGCAGGAAAAAAAAACTTCAGTTAGGAAGCATTTATTTGTATCTTTCCATATGAAACATAAAAATTTTTACACTGATCATGTAATATAGCTGAAGTAAAAAAAAATATTATTTACGTATATAAATGCTAATATCTTAGACAGCTGAGAAATCACAAATATAACAGAATAGTATTGTAGTAAGTGTAGTAACAGAATGGAAGTAACAGGAAAACACAAATTTAACAGCAAGAGAAGGAAACACAATAAACTCTCCTGATTAACAAAACCTCTTTGAGACTGCACCTTAGGTTAGATAAACAAATGGCTGGTTCAACCAAAAGCAAACAAAATAGCATTCATAGGCGATATATCAGATTAAAAAAGTACAAGTATATGTGCTATACACATATTACTAAGTATTTATAAATTCAGTTAAAAAATCAGTTGTTTATTAAAAAAATGCGTTATGAAGCAAAATACATAATAATTTCACTAAACTAATATCAGATGGCAAATGAATTATTTTGCTGTTCAATGTGCCTCATTGCATTTTTAACAGCTTTCTTTTCTTCCAATTGATTTATCCTTTTCTGACTGTCATTTCCACTTACAGCTTGAGACTCCTCTTCCACTATTTTTTCTTAAACTATACCAAATAATATTAAACCAGCACTAATACACTATTATAAGATAGTCTGTTCATGTAGAAATTCATGTGATGCACCACATGGACATGAATTACAATCTATTCAGCAGATCTTCTAAAATAAAGTGTGAAAGCTGATATCTCACAAAGTGCCTGAATAACAGCCGAGGAGTTTAAGATTTATAATTCCATTGCAATTCAGTATCTGGTTGCAAGTAAAGTGAAGGAGTTGGACACATGAGAACCACATGATCTTCACCATACAAATAAGGCACATCAGACAGAGGTGTGTTCCTTCTTCAGAAACAGCAGGGAAAGGATTCTGTGTCAAATCATTATCAGCTATGAAATATGTTTTAATACAGTTGCAGATCTATTCACTGACTGGATGTGCATGAGCAATCAGGATGTTTATCGAAGTCACTCTGTCATCATCAAAAGATTTATGTGGTGGCATGCAAATGGTATCATTCCCTATGTCTTCCTCAGATAAGGTAAAAAAATTAATTCAGAATGTTATTGTGCAAAACTGCATGATATGAACCAAGAATTTCACCTGAAGCAGCTAGTACCCAGTGTCTATGTGCTGCATGACAACACTCAGACTAATGTGTCACACAAAACATTACATGAATTGGATTACAATTAGATTACGAAGCAGTTCCTCATCTACCATACACATCAAACATGTCTTTAACATATTATCATCTTCTTCACCACCAAGATAATTTTTTCTGAGCAAGGTTTAAAAATCCTAATAATACTGGGTAGGCAGTCGAAGAATTCCTGAGATCACAGGTAAAACAGTTTGCTAGGCATGGAATTTATAATTTCATAAAATGTTGCAGAAATGCCTGAATGCTGAGTATTACTACTTTGATTACAGGACTTCACATTTATCTTTTGCAATAAAGTACAAGCATCTTTAATATCGCAAAAATAGAGTGCTATAAAACCAAACAACATAACAGTTTAAAATGACAGAGGTTAAGGGTTAAAGGATGGATTCTCAGCCTTGGATTGATCCCTTTTGATAAAATGGCTTTCTTAATCAACCCCCTTAAATTTTTCTCTATAATATGCAGTATACAACATAATCACAATACAAATAATTGCACATACATAACTTGAAGATAATAATTTGACTATATAAGAATATGAACAAAGATTTTGGAAAAAAAAAGGTTTTATTAGATTTACATTGAATTATTTTTTCTATTAATTTTTATTTTACAAATATAAACAAGTTTCTGAAACAAAATTGCAGATTCTGACGGCATAAAATTTTAGTTTTAATTAATGTGATAACTGAACTAGAAGTAGTGATACTTTTTTTTATATTTTGCATAAAATTACTTCCTTTAAATCCCTTCATTGAAAAATATTCAGCCCCAAATTGGGCAAGTGGTAAAGTCATTGCACACTGCCAATTCAGTCTGAGGGTTGAATTCCAACGAAAAGGTGGCTGTTTGGGTATTTTCATGGTTTTCCCCATGTGTAATGTGTATACGAGCAAGCTTTCCTTAAAACGTCCTCCACAAAAACATTCCTCCACCTATGCAGATAGCCCTTGACCTTGGAAGCAAACATTAAATCTCTTAAAGTTTCCACACAGCTTGTATATAACAATATATCTTCTATTTACATATTTTAAAAAAGCAGTACTGATTTTAAAAAATATTAAGTAATTTTTGTGAATTCTTTCTCTTGTATATATTTTATGTCTTCTTCCTTATTTCATAATGTAGCTTTATATCAATAAACAGTTAATTATCAGTTTTACAATATTAGTAATTTTTTATAATCAATGGGATCTTCATTATGCCAATCAATTGCATATGCATATTTGACTATCGACCCCCAACTGAATCCTTGATCATGAACTCCATTTAAAATGTCATGTAACTCCCAGTGGGGTCTACGCTGACTCCACTGGGAATCACAGGGTTAGAGTATCAGCTTTGTGTTTCTCTGGACACTGACCTCGCTATCAGTATTTTCTAAGAAAGTATCATAAAATTCATTAGCATAATAACTTATGTATACATATACAACAAGTGTATACATATACATTTACAAACACCCAAGCCTTCTCCAGAATTTGAAACTGAACCCAATAATACAGCAGCCAGCATTGCTAACCACTGTAATGATCTCTACATAATGGCAGATTGCATAGTAAGTTCGCAGCATTAAGCTAATATTGCTCAAGGCATATTCACAACAGAAGAGGTATCTAGATGCAATCATGAAATTAGTGCGACTTTTAACCAAATAAATATGATATATAGAACTTTGTTGACTGTAGTACAAGGAAGTTTGAGAAGAAACGTTTGCCAACAACAAACTCTGAATATTTCTGAAGAAAATATTTATGAATCTGCTGATTTAAAAAACACACAATGGTAAAGAATAACTTGCTAAAATGCTATTTTTTATAAGCAATTAAGTATCTGATAAGCAAATAAAAACATAAATTATAGAGATATTTGGTGATTTTCCAGAATTTCAGAAAGCTACATTACCATACGACAGATACAAAGTGCCCAGATGATCAGTTCTCAGTGGGGAATGTAAAAATTTTATGAATAAAAGCATTCATTTACCCATGCATCAATTTCATTCATTTATATTTTATTTCTTAGCTATTAGTAGCAACAAATTTGTTTTAGATAAATATTGTTCAGATTTTCACAACAGTTCACACAAGAATACCCCCAATTCTTGCAAATATGACTTGATAAGTCTTGATAAGTCTAAAATGACTTGATAAGTCTAAAATGCAAAGAAGAAACGTAAAGTGTGTAAAATTAATAATTGTAATTTGTTAGCAAATTTCTTGTTTGAAATTTGTTAGCGAGAATTCAATTCTGAAATCACCTTCCTATTAGGAGATTATTTGATGACCATAGTGCAAGTTTATGTTATGAAAAAACATTTATGTTTCATATAATTATCTATGCTTGATGATGAATTAAATGTATATGACAGATGAGGTAGAGTGAAGAAATGAGAACAATAATATATTTTACAACAGTTAATACCAAACTGACGAAAAACATCAGACTAAGAATTGAAAAAAAGAACGGTATTTTTTTTAAACATGTATCAGTAACTAATATGCAGTTATAAATCTAAGTAGAAAGTTAATTATAAGATGATACTCTTTTCCAAAGTGAAAAACTGGCGAATCATTGAAGAAACGATTTTGATTAAAGAAGTGAAAGAATGAATTGGTTGGATTATAGTAAAACATGCGAGAATCTAATAAGTAAGACGCTTTTGTGGATATTCATACACATGAGAAAATCATGAAGATTTCTCTGCAGCCAGGTACAGATGGGACACTGCGAATTAAAGAAATTTCGTAAGTGCCGAGGATCCTACCATAAATTGGTGAAATAATAACCAAAACTGCAGAATTCATGCAACATAAAATGATAAACACTTAGGAAAAAGATTTAATGACAGTCCCTTCCAGAGAAAGAAATAAAGGAAAATGTAATTAATCAAAGAAATGTCTCATTTGATCTAATTCTTTATTCTGCAGCATTAAATCAGAGAATTTCCATGTCTCATCTCTAGGACTTCTTCAAAACTATGCACCTTTATAAAAATGTCAGGACCTATATACAAATCAGCCATAATTTACCAAGGCAGAAATCTTCACAAAGCTGCTCCAACATAAAAGTACAAGCCCCCTTACAAAGGTTGCTTTCTTCAAAGTAAAAATTAAATTTGAAAGCAGATAATAAGAGATTACTAACAAAGCGATATGTAAATACACACCATTTTCCTTTAATCTTCCTCTCATTAGGCAGATAGCTGTGATGTGGTTTGCAATAATCGGTTGAACAAACTGAAGTAGCAATGAATCTTTATACTTATGTTTCAGATATGAAATAAGCGTATGGATTTTATGGCAGCTTTGCTCGACTTATTAAACAGAATTAATTCAAAGGAGAAAGACTGAAGTTAAAACATGGAATCTATTTTTGCAGCACGCATTTGGGTAAGTTTATGTAATCTAGATACCTTAACCTGCAAACAAATTTTTTAAAAAAGCTGGTTTTATGAAAAATTTCATTTGAAGAATATTTAAGTATGTTACATATGTCAGGCGTAGCCAAATCACAGCTGTTTGGTTTTTGAAATGTGGCTCACATTGCAATAAATATTGGTCTAATTTTAGAAGCATAATTTAAAACAGAAATTGTGCTACAGCACACAATGCTTCTATTTAACAATCAGTAATTTAATTTTCTGAATTACATGATGTGGGTAATAATTTAAAATATTTTCCACATGTTTGCCTTCAACTAATAAATAAAGTAACAAACAAAAGGCACAGAATTCCATTTATGCTATTTTCTATCATGATCAAGCTTCTTTTAAGGTTATAATTGAGACAGAAGGAAACGTTGAAGTGTTTTTTCAACATGCTGCACTGATAATCTGCCTTCGAAGGTAAATTTAATTAAGTATTTCTTCTGTTTTTGCAAGCGTAGCATTTAAGTATCAGCATCTTCAAATTCCTTAAACTAATTTCATGCAGCAGACAGACTAACACTATCCACCTTTGCATGCAGCCAACCTGTCTACTGGAACTTGAATTCAGTTTAAACTACCGGTATTTAACTGGATAATGCAGTGGAATTATTTGAATCCATAATAATGTAAATTGGATCAATACATGAATAACACTGAGTAAGAATGCATAACACAATTTCTGTTGAGTTTGATTTTTGAGCTGTTTTAGAATTGAATAGGCATAATGATTTCAAAACTGCAGTTAGTTTTCTTCTACCATGTCAAATTTTTCCTCTACACATTACGTGAATGCAACCACTCTCCATGGCACCGAGCATGGATCATAGGAAGTACTTCAGCTCTGCTACAGGCTGACATAAACCCTCTGATTGGTCTCTAAATCTGAGGATGCTGTAGGAGACCAGCGACAGGCACATACTTCTCTAGACTGGTTCAGCTAGGCCTGAGATTCTCTAGAGAGACATATGTTGCTCTAATCAGGGTTGCCACTCAAACAGGAGAATGAAAGTCTCCGACTTTTTCAGGTTTCCTAGGTGTGTTTCAAGAAAATTACAGGCTATCTGCATAGTGCACGTTGGCTGTGCTGAGGGTAAATTAATTATGGTACCACTTGTAAACACAAAAATTTTCCAATGACTTTATATATATATATATAT